>OZ010790.1:166519962-166696765 GCA_963932465.1 Maratus speciosus
TCCATAACTACCTACTGTCACTCACACACGGTTGTAGTGGTTAAATAGCCTTTGGTCTCCTGCTGTTAGTAAGGCAGTTTGTTTGAGCAAAATGGTTTGAGATAGTTTATAATAATGTTACAGCTTTTCGAACATAATGAAATTGAAGTAATTGATGAAGTACGTTTAAATGTACATTCTGTAGCATAGTGCGGTGCAAAGAATATTTATTATTAATTTACAGGGCCATACAGAAGAATTCCGTTACATAATGGTATAGGGGGAAGCATTGTTTGCGACGTATTTTAATTATAATAAAGTATTTCACATATAATTTATAGTACGAACGCACCTCATTTGCCACGTTTGGCGTACAATTTCCAATTTGTCGAATTTTAGCGACTTTTACTGCGATTTTCACCCGGATTTTTAGCGTTTTTCCCAGTTCCATGGCTATTTTTTGACTCTCGGAAAAGGAATTTGATTTGAAACTTTTAGCCTAATATAGTAAATTTTGCCATCTAACTAATTTTGAATTTTAGCAATTTTTAATGCTATTTTTAGTGAAGTTTTCGGTTTTTAACCATTTGAAAAAATGGTTATTGTTCTCTGCCAGGGTAGGAAATCAAAAACATATCTGAAGCGTTTTATTGGTTGGATCCGCATTTTATTCGTTTTCTGATTGGTCTATACAGTAATTTGTATTTTCCCTTTACTTTCAACAGAGATGGATACTTCTGTTGCCACTATGACAAAAAAGTAATAAAAACTACAAAAAAAAAAAAAACAAAAAAACTAATAACTCAGAAACAAATTGAGATACAGCTTTCGAACAAATTTCATTTAAAAGTACATTTTTTTCTCTATACGACGGTGTAAAAAGTAATAGTGTGGGATGTTTAGAAGTTTAAGAATGAAATTTCATTTAAAATTTGTCCAGGAATATTAATGTTTAATCCATGGCGTACGTAATGTATGACCAGCTCCGTAGAAGTTTCAAAATTTACAGTACCGAAAATTGTGAAACTGAAATTTCTTTTAAAATTCGTTCATGATGGGTTCAAGAATGTTAATGTTTAATTCATGGAGTACGTAATGTATGATCAACTCCGTGCGATTTTTTATGTCTTAAATTTTAGTCTTCGAAAAAATCATTATCCAAATGGTCGTTGTAATTTGTTAAATTTATTTTTTATTTTTTCCTAGTTTAATGAGACATAAATCAGGAAAAGTTAAAGCTTTGAAATCCTATTTTAATACGATGCTTGTTTATTTTCCTTCCCAAGTATTTTTGTCTGGTTTGTGATATTTTTATAAAAATTAAGAAATAATTTGAGACTCTTTTTAATTTCTTAATGGCAACAGCAAATTACCAAAATGTTTTTATTTATTTATTTATTTATGCAAGTAAAAACAAAATAATTTATATCGATAAATATCGGATATTTAATTCGAATGCAGAAAAAAGCACTACAACTTACAGAACACCATGACTTATATGGTGTAATCGTTACAAGAAACACCTAGCATCCAATCATATAATATCTATAATATCACTAAGATATCTGCTGATAGGAACCAATAAAAATCCTGAAAGAATGCCATGGAAACGATAGAATATTCTAGAACTTTCACTGAGATTATAATTATAAGTTTTTGTGTTTAGATGACTGGGATAACTTTTGGATTTTGAGTGTGATTTAAACGGTTTGTAAGCGAAGTTTGAATATCTGTTGTAAAATTCTTTGAGGATCGCTTTAGCATCATTGTTTACGATATGGCATTTTCAAACTCATTAATCCCGGCCTTATTTCGCAGAAGAGTTTGGGATATTTTGGATTATCCTTCAAGCATTTGGGACCAACATTTTGGAACCGGGCTGTTTGAAAGTGACTTGCTTCCTCCTTCGATTTTCCGTGGATCTCTTGTTCGTCCGAGAACTTTGGCATCTATGCGAGCATCTGGTCAGTCCGAAGTGAAAAATGAGAAGGACGAATTCCAAGTGATGTTGAATGTAAGTCATTTCAAGCCTGAGGAAGTGGAGGTTAAAATTGTTGACGATTATGTGGTAATACATGGTAAGCATGAAGAGAAAACTGATGAACATGGCTTTGTTCAGCGTGAGTTCACCCGTCGTTATATGCTACCAGAAGGTACCGAAGCGGAAACGGTCAAATCTTCATGGAGCACTGATGGAATACTTACTGTAAAAGCACCAAAAAAGGCAATTGAAGAAGCACCACCAAGTAATGAACGTAGAGTACCCATTACTATGGATGATAAAGCTGCAAGAGGTGACCAAATGTAAATAGCAGATGTAACGATGTTCCAGAACATCGAATTTAAGTTATTATTATTATATTATTATTATTATTATTATTATTCGGAGAATTTGGAGGTTTAACATTTATTATTTAAAATTCCTTGTTGTTTTGTTTCGGAATAAATATTTAATTCTGTATGATTGATGTATTTTTTTTCGATAATGCTATTGTTATACTAATTCTAAATAGTATTCTTTAATATTAGTGTTAGCTAATTTAATACATCCGATAAACTTGGTGGCCTCAATAATATAAATCTGGAACTTTCTCCAAAATTAAGATGAAAACATCTGCTCTTTTCTGAGTTATTTTAAGAAATTCTGGTTACGGTTACGATCATTTCATTAGAACTGGATGTCGTTTGCGTTGAAATCGATTCAATTTTTTTTTTTTTTTTTTTTTTTTTTTAATCAAAGTTATTTAATATGTTCTTGTCTTTCAAGAAAGCTTTTTTTTAGGCCGATTTGTTTGCTAAAATTCCATAAGCTAGTTTATATTTCATTTTATTAGCATCTAAAAAATTCAGAATCGCATCGCAGTGGAAGAATTGTTAAAAGCAAGACAACCTTATCATAATAATAAATAACAGTACTTTTACGTTAGAATAGCACAGGTGATAAATCACCAGATATTGTTCTCATCGCCATAATTTGTATTGCATCCATTTCGTTTAAAATATAAGCCTTTGATCATTTCATTTAAAAATATTGCACAGATGTCATACACGCACCGGGTTTGGCGCGATTTTACTTTTACCGCCAATCTGACGAAAACCTCGTTTTCGAATACCAGCTACATATATTTTTTAAGTTATTTTCTAATATTTTAAAAAGGAAATATCAATAAATAGAAAAATATTGGTATTACTTAGTTATCCAGTTGACCAAAAATCTATCGCCAAACTATAAGATTAAATGCCAATAATGGTTGATTGTAAATGTCACATTCACTTGACTTTAAGCAAGTTACACGTATTTACGTCATCAAGTGATTTTTATTTCGACGTTTCACTTGTATTTTTATTAATGTTATACTAATTTATTTGTTCTTTCGTTATTTAAAATAAAAATTATGCCAATTTGTATAATTTGGAGAAATTGGTCGACGGGATAATTAAGTAGTACCAAAATGTTTAATTATTAACTATAGAACAAAAAACAATTTATATAATTTTAAAAAATAAAATAAAAGTAAATAAACAATTTATTAATAAATTAACAACAATAGCCTGGTTACCATGTCAAGCAAAATAACACCATTTTGTCGCAAATTAAGTACCCTGGTGCGTATATGACATCTGTACCCAAATAATATGATAACGGTATTGGTTAAAATAATTATTTTATTTAATTTGACGAGAAAAGTAATACGTCTCCTTACTAAATTAATCTGTATTCCATGGCGACCTACTTGGCGAAAAATGTTTCGTCATTTTTCGCGTTACAATGCCATACTATTTTCATTTTAATAGTAGGTTCGCAATCTTTCGCATTTAAAATCTTGTAATTTTACAAAAAATAATACTAAATAAGAAAATTTCATTATTTTGTAATGATTAAATTCCTTTTTAAATATTCTATTAAATTTTTCGTCTGCGTGGCATATATATATATATATATAATTTATCATATGAAAATATTAAATGACTATAAACGTGCTTCATCAGCATAAAAACCTTAATCGAAAAAATAGCTAATCTTCCGTAATCGTATCCCAGCCAAGATTGTGTCACACATGAGCCAAGACCCCCACCCTTATCATCTATATTTAAAGGCAAGAGTGTTTTTTCAGTCATCTGTCCTGAGCTTTCTACTGAATCAATTTTAATAATTCCTTTTTTAAATGAAAGCTGTTTCTTTGTGGACTTGCCAGGACTAGATATTTTTTTTTAAATACTGCCATTTTTATGTTTAAATTTAAATTTTAAAAGTTTTCTACGAAATTTCTTCAAAATGGTGCCAATAGAATTATTTCCATTATTGCAAAGAAAACAGAAATAATAGATAATGTGCATTTTTGTCAACAAACTGGTTGTTGCGTGACTATTCAACTTAATGTAGGTAAAATTTCGAACAAAATTGTTTGAAATTATGCTAAAATGCTTGTAATTTTCATGTAGTTACAATTTATTGTATTATATGTAGGAAATAATACGTACTAAATTACTAACTCTACAGGAATTATTACTTTCTGCCTACACCAAGTTGAGAAGTACGTCTTTCTTTTTTTTTTGGGGGGGGGGGTTGTTGGGGTGCGTGACGTCACATGCACATTATCTATAAGGTTTGTTGATCTTTATTGATGAATTTTCTCATAAAAATTCAAAGTAAACTTTGAACAGAAAATGACGTAATGCTTTAAAAAACACGCTTTTTTTCTCGAAAAGCTGTTACAATTCAATATTTTTTCATTCCCCTGATACTGAGTTTGAGAAGCTAAGTGAAATGCTTCAGTGCTCCAAAATAATATCATAAAGAAAACGAAAATTTTCTTTGATAAAACTAAATATTTTACTACGAATGCCTCTAAAAGATATAAATTTCTGGAATTTTTACTGTCTGGTACTGAGATTAGAACCTCAAGTCAAGAGTGCGAATGTTCACATGCAAAGTCGCAGCTGATAAACTTCATTTCAGGTTTGAAAATATATCTATAATAATAAGGAAAGAAGTTTGTGTGTGAGCGTGTCCACGGTGTTCTGAAGAGACAGCTGCACGTAGAGCTACAAAATATGGCGGAAAGGTACCTCTATGTATGTAGTTTTGCACCGTGAAGCCCGATTTTCAATTTTTTGATTGGATTTTACTCCAATTAAAATTTTTATGCGATTTTTAGCGTTTTTTTTAAAGTTTCGAGGCGATTTTTCCACATTAGTGAAAGGAATACGGTTTCATTTTTTTTAACCCAATATAGCAAATTTTATCCTTTTTACAATAAAATTTATTTCGAATTCGTACAGCAATTTTTGAATTTTTAGAGAATTTTTTAATGCGATTTTTAGTGTTTTTTTCGCATTTTGCGACTATTTTTTTATATTGGTAAAAAGAATTTAATTTCAAAGTTTTAGCCTAATGTACTAAATTTTATCTTCTACGATTTTTGAATTTCAGCGATTTTTAATACGATTTTCAATGCGAATTTTAGCGATTTTTCAAGATTTTTTGCGTTCAGCATTGATTTTTTGTCATTCATCAAATATTTCCGATGACAATGTTTTACCCGACTAGAGTAAATTTAACCCCTGCATTTTTTAAAAATTTAGCGATTTTTAATGCGATTTTTAGTGTTTTTTCGAATTCTATGACGATTTTTTGACATTCGACATTGAATTTTGGTTTCAAACTTTTAGCCTAATATAGTAATTTCGCACATGTACAATTTTGAATTTTAGCGATTTTTAATCCGATTTTCAATGCGATTTTTAGCGACTTTTCAAGATTTTTTACGTGCCGAGTCGATTTTTTATCATTCACGGAATATTTCCGATTACAATGTTTTTCCATGAGTAAATTTAATTTCTGCAATTTTTTAATATTTAGCAATTTTTAATACATTTTTCAATGCGATTTTTAATACATTTTTAATGCGATTTTTAATATTTTTTCGATCCCTGCAGTGATTTTTTGACATTCAAAAAAAGGAATTTGGATTCAAACATTTAGTCTAATATAGTAAATTTTACCATCTACGATTTTTGAATTTTAGCGGTATTTAATGCGATTTTTAGCGATTTTTCGAGATTTGTTATGTTCCGCGTCGATTTTTTGTTATCCATGAAAAATTTACGATTACAATGTTTTACCCAATTATAGTAAATTTTGACTCTTTGGATACTTTTATATTTAACCATATTTACTGCATTTTTCAATGTGGTTTTTTAGCGATTTTTCGAGTCCCAAGGCGTTTTATTTTGACATTCGGAATTTGTTTTCAAACTTTTAGCCTAATATAATAAATTTTACCACCTGCGAATTTTGAATTTTAGCGATTTTCAATACCATTTTTCGCTATTTTTTTACGTTTTGCGTCGATTTTTTGTCATTCATGAAAGCGTTCCAATTCAATGTTTCACCCCATTAGAGTGAAATTTGACTCCTGCGATATTTTAATATTTAGTGATTTTTAGTGCATTTTTCAATGCGACATTTAGCGTTTTTTCGAGTCCGACAGCGATTTTTTGTTATTCGGAAAAGGAATTTGGTTTCAAACTTTTAGCCTAATATAGTAAATTTTGCCATCTAACTATTTTTAATGCGATTTTCTGAGTGGTTTTTAGCGATTTTTCGAGATCTTTTCCGTTTGGAGTTGATTTTTTGTCATTCATAAAAGATTTCCGATTACACTGTTTTACCCTATTTTGAGCGATTTTTAATGCGATTTTTAGCGATTGTATGAATACCGTGGCGAGTTTTTCGCATTGGTAAAAGATATTCAGTTTCAACATTTTTGCTAATGTAGTAATGTAATGTAATTCACTTTACACTACTTTAATCCATTAATGTAATTTTTTTCCCTTGCTATTTTTAAATTTTAAGCGATTTTTAATGCATTTTTCAATGCGACTTTTAGAGTTTTTTCGAGTGCTACAGCATCTTTTTCACATTCGGAAAAGAAATTTTGTTTCAAAGATTTTGTCCTGTACGAATTTTTAATTTTAACAATTTTTAATGCCATATTTAGCGATTTTTAGAGATCCTTTGCGCTTTGCATCGATGTTAGACTATTTATGAAAGAATTCACTTTACACTACTTTAATCCATTAATGTAAATTTTTTCCCTTGCTATTTTTAAATTTTAAGCGATTTTTAATGCATTTTTCAATGCGACTTTTAGAATTTTTTCGAGTGCTACAGCAACTTTTTCACATTCGGAAAAGAAATTTTGTTTCAAACTTTTTGCATAATATAGTAAATTTTGCTATCGAAGATTTTTGATTTTTAGCGAATTTTAATGCGATTTTAACATTTTTTTCGAGATTTTTTTACATTTCATGTCGATTTTTTGTCATTCTTGAAAGATTTCAGATTACAGTGTTTTGAGTCGATTTTTTGTAATTAATGAAAATATTCAGATTGCAATATTTTACCCCATTATAGTAAATTTTGTCCGCCTGGTATTTTTGAATATTCAGCGACTTTTAATGCATTTTTCAATGTGAGTTTTAGAGTTTTTTCGAGTCCTACGGCGATTTTTGACATTCGGAAAAGGAATCAAAATTTTATCCTATTATAGTAAATTTTGTCTTCCTCGATTTTTGAATTTGAGTGATTTTTAGCGATTTGTCGAGTTCCGCGGCAATTTTTTAATATTGGTAAAAGGATTTCGGTTTCTAACATTTAGACTAATACAGTGCATTTTGTCCTCTACGCTTTTTGAATTTTACCAATTTTTAATGCGATATTCAATGTGATATTTAGTGATTTTGAGAGAATTTTGGCGTTCCTTATCGATTTTTTGTTATTCATGAAGGATTTCCATTTACAATGTTTTCCCCCTTAATATGAAATTTTTTCAACAGTGACTTTCATATATTCAGCCATTTTTAATGCAATTTTCAATGTAATTTTCAGCCATTCTTCGAGGTTCATGACGATTTTTTGTCATTCGGAAACTGATAGTGGTTTTTTAATATTTTGCGATTTTTAATGCGAATTTTGGGCTGTCACAATATTTGTTCGACATTTTAAAAAGGAATTCTGCTTCAAACTTCTAGCATAATAGGAATTTGGTTTCAAACATTTAGCCTATTATGGTAGATGTTCTGCACTGCTATTTTTGAAGTGTAGCGATTTTTAATGCGATTTTCAATGCAATTTTTTTTCTTTTTTTTTAGAATGCGCGATGATCTTTTGAGATACGGAAAGGGAATTCGGTTTCAAACTTTCAACCTAATATAATAAATTTTCTCTTGTGCGATTTTTGTTTTTAACCGCTTTTTATCGTGATTTTTTAGCGTTTTTTCGCGTTTCACGGCTTGACATCCATCAAAGAAATAAGATTTGAATCTTTTATCAAAATATAGTAAATTTTGATTTTGACTTTCGTGATTTTTTGCGATTTTTAATGTGATTTTTACGTTTCTTCGCGATTCGTTGCGATTTTTTGACATTCAATTTGTGACCTAATATAGTATATTCTGCCCTCTTTTCAGTAAAGTTTATTCTGATTTCCTACAGCAATTTTAGAATTTTTCGTGAATTTTTTATGTAATTTTTAGTGCGTATTCGCAATTTGCTAC
The DNA here is from genome assembly GCA_963932465.1 of Maratus speciosus. Lineage (NCBI taxonomy): Eukaryota > Metazoa > Arthropoda > Arachnida > Araneae > Salticidae > Maratus > Maratus speciosus. The sequence goes on from OZ010790.1 coordinate 166,528,504, forward strand.
AGTTTTCCCACATTACTAAAAGGAATCCAGTTTCAATCTTCTAGCCCAATATAGTAAAAAAAAAATTCTCTTTTCGATGAAGTTTATTCGAAATTCGTGCAGTGATTTTTTAATTTTTCGCTGTTATTTGTGATTTTCAGAACTTTTTCGTAATTCGTGCTGTTTTTTGACGGACCCGGGCAACACCGGGCAGGTTAGCTAGTTTTTCATAATTCCGCTAAAATGTGAATTAATTTTCTTTCATTTCAGGTTCGATATAATTTTTTCTGGTTCGGGTCGGTTTCCGCTTGAAGTGTGTCTTATTCGGGTTGAAGGGTTGTCGTATTTGGGTCGGGTTACGGCTAGATAAGTTTTTTTCTTTTTTAATCATTTGGAAAAATGGTTATTGTCCTCGTCAGGGTAGGAAATCAAAAGCATATCTGAAGCTTTTTATTGGTTTAATTTGCATTTTATTCGTTTGCTGATTGGTCTATACAGTAATCTGTATTTTCCCTTTACTTTCAACAGAGATGGATACTTCTGTTGCCACTATGACAAAAAAGTAATAAAAACTACAAAAATAATTAATAACTCAGAAACAAATTGAGATACAGTTTTCAAACAAATTGCATTTAAAAGTACATTTTTTTTCTATACGACGGTGTAAAAAGTAATATTGTGGGATGTTTAGAAGTTTAAAAATGAAATTTCATTTAAAATTGGTCGTCAGATTTCTACGATGGAAAAGCCTTTTACCGAACAGCTAATGAAATGCTTGGATAATACGTAAGTTTCAGGTGGATAATACACAAGTTTCAAGAAATCTTGCAATTTTTACGTGTAATAACACTATTAATGTTTAATTCATGACGTACGTAATGTATGATCAACCCCGTGCGATTTTTTATGCCTTAAATTTCAGTCTCATTTTCCAAATGGTCGTTGTAATTTGTTAAATTGCTTTTTTTTAACCATTTGGAAAAAGGGTTATTGTCCTCGTCAGGGTAGGAAATCAAAAGCATATCTGAAGCTTTTTATTGGTTTAATCTGCATTTTATTCGTTTCCTGATTGGTCCATACAGTAATCTGTGTTTCCCTTTACTTTCAACAGAGATGAATACTTCTGTTGCCACTATGACAAAAAAGTAATAAAAACTACAAACAAAAATTAATAACTCAGAAACAAATTGAGATACAGCTTTCAAACAAATTGCATTTAAAAGTACATTTTTTTCTCTATATACGACGGTGTAAAAAGTAATATTGTGGGATGTTTAGAAATTTAAGAATGAAATTTCATTTAAAATTGGTCGTCAGGGTAGGAAATCAAAAGCATTTCTGAAGCTTTTTATTGGTTTAATCTGCATTTTATTCGTTTTCTGATTGGTCTATACAGTAATCTGTATTTCGCTTTACTTTCAACAGTGCCACTATGACAAAAAAGTAATAAAAACTACAAAAAAAAATTAATTCAGAAACAAATTGAGATACAGCTTTCAAACAAATTGCATTTAAAAGTACATTTTTTCCCTATACGACGTGACGGTAATTTCATTTAAAATTGGTCGTCAGATTTCTTGGAAATCTTACGATGGAAAAGCCTTTTCCCGAACAGCCAATGAAATGCTTGGATAATACGTAAGTTTCAGGTGGATAATACGTAAGTTTCAGGAAATCTTGCAATTTTTACGTGTAATAACACTGTTAATGTTTAATTCATGGCGTAGGTAATGTATGATCAACTCCGTGCGATTTTTTATGTCTTAAATTTTAGTCTTTGAAAAAATCATTTTCCAAATAGTCGTTGTAATTTCTTAAATAGCTTTTTTTTTTTTTTTTTACGTTTCGCGTTCATTTTTTGTCAATCATGAAAGCTTTCCAATTACAATGTTTTTTATCAAATTAGAGTAAATTTTGACTCCTGTCAATATTTTAATATTTAGCGATTTTAATGTGATTTTCAATGCGATATTTAGCAATTGTATGAATACCGCGACGATTTTTTGACATTGTTAAAAGGAATTCGGTTTGCTATTTTTAGATTTTAAGTGATTTTAAATGCATTTTTCAATGCGACTTTTTTTGTTTTCGAGTCTCACGGCAATTTTTTTCCATTCGAAAAATAAAACTTTGTTTCAAACTTTTAGCCTAATATAGCAAAATTTGCCGCCAACGAGTTTTGATTTTTAGCGGATTTCAATGCGATTTTTAGCAATTTTTTATTTTTAGCGAATTTTAATGCAATTTTAGCGATTTTTTCGAGATTTTTTACGTTGCACGTTAATTTGATTGACATTCTTGAAAGATTTTCTATTACAGTGTTTTGAGTCGATTTATTGTAATTAATGAAATAATTCAGATTACAGAATTTTACCCCATTATAGTAAATTTTGTTCGCTGCTATTTTTGAATATTCAGCGACTTTTAATGCATTTTTCAATGCTATTTTTAGCGTTTTTTCGAGTGCCATGGTGATTTTTTGACTTTCGGAAAAAGAATTTGGTATCAAATCTTTATCCCACTATACTAAATTTTGTCTTCCGCGATTTTTTAATTTTAGTGATTTTTAATGTGATTTTTAGCGATTTTTCGAGTTCCGCGGCAATTTTTTAACATTGGTAAAAGGATTCCGGTTTCTAACTTTTAGTATAATATAGTACATTTTGTCTTCTACGTTTTTTCTGAATTTTACTTATTCCTAATGCGATATTCAGCGTGATTTCTAGCGAAGTTTTGAGATTTTTGGCGTTCCGTGTCCATTTTTTGTTTTCATGAAGGATTTCCGATAATAATGTTTCCCCCTTAACATTAATTTTTTACAGCAACAGCTTTCAAACATTTAAGTGATTTTTAATGCAGTTTTCAATGTGATTTTTAGCCATTCTTCCAGTTCCTTGACAATTTTTTGACACTCGGAAATTGATTTCGATTTCAATTTTTTTTGCCTAATATAGTAAATTATTCGAATGAAATGTTTTATCCCTTAATAGTAAATTTTTACCCTAGCGATTTTTTAATATTTTGCGATTTGTAATGCGATTTTTCGGCTTTCACAATGATTTTTTGACATTTTTAAAAAGAATTCTGTTTGAAACTTCTACCTTAATAGTAATTTGATTTCAAACATTTATCCTATAATGGTAAATGTCCTGCTCCGTTATTTTTGAAGTGTAGCGATTTTTAATGCTATTTTTTCGTGTTTATTTTCTTTCTTTTTAGATTTCGCGGTGGTCCTTTTCCGTATTCAGTTTTAAACTTATAACGTAATATAGCAAATTTTCTCCTGTGCGATTTTTGCTATTTAACCACTTTTTATCGTGATTTTTTTAAAGTTTTCCGCTTTTCGCGGCTTGACATTCGTCAAAGAAATTAAATTTGAAACATTTATCCAAATATAGTAAATTTTGACTTTCGTGATTTTTGAAATTTGAGCGATTTTTAATGCAGTTATTTTGGGATCCACTGTGAATTTTTGATATTCAATTTTTGGCCTAACATAGTAAATTCTACCCTATTTTCAATAAAGTTTATTTGAACTTCGTACAGAAATTTAAAAATTTTTCGTGAATTTTTTATGTGATTTTAGTACGTTTTTGCTAAGATTTTTACACATTACTAAAAGGAATCCACTTTCAATCTTCTAACCCAATATAGTAATTTTTGTTTTATCATTTTTTATTCTATTTTTCTGAAGTTTATTCGAAATTTAAAGCGATTTTTAAATTTCTCGCCATTTTTTATTATAATTTTCAGAACTTTTTCGCCACTTGTGCTATTTTTTGAAGGACCCGGGCTACGCCGGGCAGGTTAGCTAGTTTAGTATAAAATCAAGTAATTGTCGTACGGGAGTGTGACTTGGACTAAAATGCTTTTCTGGATGAAAAGTTTTCTTCAAGCGAATTAAAATAATTAGTTCTAAATTTCGGTCATAGATGGCGTCACTTGCCCGTATGTATGTTTGCTTGCATACATGTTGATTGTTTTTTTTTTTTAAATTTTCAGATTGATTTTCACTCTGTGACACAGAAATGATGACTCCCAGCACTGGAATAATATATTATCATCCCCAATGCAGCAATAGCTTTTTCCCATGATATAAATGATTTTACCATAATTAATATGACATTTTTCCGGTGATTGAAAGCAACAAGCAACTCTGTCGTTTAGTACTTGAGGTATACAAAATAAAATTAATTAAAATATTTATATATAAAATAAGCATAAAATTAAAAATAGTTTTAGGTAGCTTTCTTTACAAAAAAGCTACCTATTGCAGCCGTTCGGAGGAAAGCGATTTCAAAAAATTTTGGTATATTTTCATCGATCATGACCCCCAGACCCCAAAACCACCCTCCGTTCAAAATTGATATATATATATATATATATATATATATATTTTTTTTTTTTTTTGTAGGTGTCCACTTTTTTCTTTTTCTTCCATATTAATTCTTATAATAAATTAATTTTTTTTTATATACTTACAGCTTTAATTTATAATATTTGATGGTGGTAGGTTATGTTTAATTAATGGTTATATATATATATATATATATATATATATGACCTATGTCACACTGTAACTCCCGTAATTATGAACCGATTTCGATGTAATTCGGTGTGTACATAGTACATACCAATGTCTCGACCGAGTTCGTTGGCCAGCTTCATCCGCCGTTTTGTTTCAAAATGGCGGCCATTTAAAATTTTTAAAAAATTTTAAAACTTGAAATGTGGTACCAAAAAATTAAAAATGGGAAAATATTTTTTTCTTATGTATTTGACCTTTATACAAAGATTTCGGAGCAGTTTTTGTTTCGTCTATATCTTAAAAAATGGCTGAGTTATAGCATTTTGAATTTCTAGCGTAGCTGACATATTGAAACGTCCTGAATTTTGTCACGCGATAAAAGGCGTATTTATGAACCGACTTGGATGTAACTTCGTTTATACATAGTACATACCAAAGTCTCGACCGGGTTCGTTGGTCAGCTTCATCCGCCATCTTGTTTAAAAATGGTGGCCATTTAAATTTTTAAGAAAAATTTAAATTTGAAATGTGGTACCAAAAAATTAAAAATTGAAAAAATATTTTCTTCTTATGTGTTTGACCTTGATAAAAAGATTCGGGAGCAGTTTTTGTTTCGTCTATATCTTAAGAAATGGCTGAGTTATAGCATTTTGAATTTCTAGCGTGGCTGACATTTTGAAACGTCCTGATTTTTCTCACGTAATAACAGGCGTATTTATGAACCGACTTGGATGTACCTTGGTGTGTACATAGTACATACAAATATCTCGACCGAGTTCGTTGGCCGGCTTCATCCGCCATCTTGTTTCAAAATGGCGGCCATTTAAAAAAATAAAAAAATAAAAAAATTTAAATGCGATACCAAAAAATTGGAAAGTGAAAAAGATTTTTTTTTGTATGTGATTGATCTTAATACAAAGATTCCGGAACAGTTTTTCTTTCGTCTATATCTAAAAAAAAATGGCTGAGTAATAGCATTTTGAATTTCTCTTGTGGCTGACATTTTAAAACGACCTGATTTTTGTCACGCGATAACAGGCGTAATTATGAACCTATTTGTATGTAACTTGGTCTGTACATAGTACATACCAATGTCTCGACCGAGTTCGTTGGCCAGCTTCATTCGCCATCTTGTTTCAAAAGGGTTGCCATTTAAAAAAAATTAAATTCAAAATTCAAAATGAGGTATTAAACAATTGGAAAATGAAAAAGTCCTTCCGGCCAGTGCCGGGGGGAAGAGGTAGCTTTCATATTCCTTATTTAAAAAAGCCAACTTATATTATTTAAACACACGAAGCTCAATTAAGTGGAAACCGAATGTAGGAGATTCAATACTAATTTTTATCGATACTAAATCATTATGAATAGGAATTTCGCGAAATTAGTCAGCTTTATCCAAGCTGCTTTTATTTAAAGTAACTTATATTTGGCTGCCAAATTCGGTGATTTCTTAAAGTGCCTGCCATTTTAAGACAACATGGTGGATGAGGCTAACCAGTGAACTTGGTCGAGACCTTAGTTATTGCTGTGCACATGCTCACTCACATCGGAATCGGTTGATATATACGAGTGCTGTCGCAGGCAAAAAATCAGATTTTTCAAAATGTCACCCACGTTAGAAATTGAAACTGCTATATCTGAGCCATTTTTTAAGATAAAGACAAACAAAAAATGATCCTGAATCCTTATATCAAGGTCAAATACTTAAGAAAGAAACCTTTTTCAATTTCTAAATTTTTTGCACCTCACTTTAAATATATATATTTTTTAATTTAATGGCCGCCATTTTGAAACAAGATGGCTGATGAAGCTGGCCAGCGAACTTGGTCGAGATATTGATGTATAGTATCCACATGCCTTCTTCCATCGAAATAGGCGAATACGTGTGGTATCGCGAGACAAATACAAGATCGTTTCAAAGTGTTAGCCATGATAGAAATTCAAAGTGCTATAATTCAACCACTTTTTAAGATATAAACAAAAGAACAAATTTTCAGAAACAAAAACTACTCCAGAATCTTTGTATCAAGCCCAAACACATAAAAAAAAAATCTTTTTCATTTTCCAATTTTTTAATACCTCATTTTAAATTTTAAATTACATTTTAAAAAAAAATGGCAACCCTTTTGAAACAAAATGGCGAATGAAGCTGGCCATTTTGGCTCTAACTCGGTCGAGACATTGGTATGTACTATGTACAGACCAAGTTACATTCAAATCAGTTCATAAATACGCCTGTTATCGCGTGACAAAAATCAGGTCGTTTTAAAATGTCAGCCACAATAGAAATTCAAAATGTTATAACTCAGCCCTTTTTTTAGATATAGACGAAACAAAACCTGTTCCGGAATCTTTGTATTAAGGTCAAACACATACGAAAAAACTCTTTTTCATTTTCCAATTTTTTGGTATCTCATTTTAAATTTAATTTTTTTAAATTTTTTTTAAATGACCGCCATTTTGAAACAAGATGGCGGATGAAGCTGGCCAACGAACTCGGTTGAGTTATTTGTATGTACTATGTACACATCAAGGTACATCCAAATCGGTTCATAAATATGTCTGTTATCACGTGGCAAAAAGCAGGGCGTTTCAAAATGTCAGCCACACTAGAAATTCAAAATGCTATAACTCAGCCATTTTTTAAGATATAGACGAAACAAAAACTGCTCCCGAATCTTTTTATCGAGGTCAAACACATAAGAAAAAAATATTTTTTCAATTTTCAATTTTTTGGTACCACATTTCAAATTTAATTTTTCTTAAAATTTTAAATGGCCGCCATTTTTAAACAAAATGGCGGATGAAGCTGGCCAACGAACTCGGTCGAGACATTGGTCTGTACTATGTATAAACGAAGTTACATCCAAATCGGTTCATAAATACGCCTTTTATCGCGTGACAAAATTCAGGACGTTTCAAAATGTCAGCTTAGCTAGAAATTCAAAATGCTATAACTCAGCCATTTTTTAAGATATAGACGAAACAAAAACTGCTACGGAGTCTTTGTATAAATGTCAAATACATAAGAAAAAATATTTTTCCATTTTCAATTTTTTGGTACCACATTTCAAATTTTAAATTTTTTTTAAATTTTTAAATGGCCGCCATTTTGAAACAAAATGGCGGATGAAGCTGGCCAACGAACTCGGTCGAGACATTTGTATGTACTATGTACACACCGAATTACATCCAAATCGGTTCATAAATACGAGAGTTACAGTGTGACATAGGTCATATATATATATATATCAATTTTGAACAGAGGGTGGTTTCGGGGTCTAGGGGTCATGATCGATGAAAATATACCAAAATTTTTTGAAATCGCTTTCCTCCGAACGGCTGCAATAGGTAGCTTTTTGTAAAGAAAGCTACCTAAAAGATTTTTTTATGTGTTTGGCCTTGATACAAAGATTCCGGAGCAGTTTTTGTTTTTGAAAATTTGTTCTTTTGTTTATATCTTAAAAAATGGTTGATTTATAGCACTTTGAATTTCTAGCATGGCTAACATTTTGAAACGATCTTGTATTTGTCACGCGATAACACACGTATTCGCCTATTTCGATGTAAGAAGGCATGTGGATAGTATACATCAACACCTCGACCAAGTTCGCTGGCCAGATTCATCAGCCATCTTGTTTCAAAATGGCGACCATTAAATAAAAAAAATATATATATATTTAAAGTGAGGTGCAAAAAAATTAGAAATTGAAAAAGGTTTCTTTCTTAAGTATTTGACCTTGATATAAGGATTCAGGAGCATTTTTTGTTTGTCTTTACCTTAAAAAATGGCTCAGATATAGCAGTTTCAATTTCTATTGTGGGTGACATTTTGAAAAATCTGATTTTTTGCATGCGACAGAACTCCTATATATTAACCGATTCCGATGTGAGTGAGCATGTGCACAGCAATTACTAAGGTCTCGACCAAGTTCACTGCTTAGCCTCATCCACCATGTTGTCTTAAAATGACAGGCACTTTAAGAAATTGCCGAATTTGGCAGCCAAATATATGTTACTTTAAAGAAAAGCAGCTTGGATAAAGCTGACTAATTTCGCGAAATTCTCATTCATTATATTGATAAAAATTAGTATTGAATCTCCTATATTCGGTTTCCACTAAATTGAGCTTCGTGTGTTTGAATGATATAATTTGGCTTTTTTAAAATAAGGATTATGAAAGCTACCTCTTCCTCCTGGCACTGGCCGGAAGGACTTTTTTAAAAAAAAAAAAACTTATAACGCCTAACATTTGACTGCAATTCTTGTTTTTTACCAAAAAATTCTGTTACAATGCATTAATTTAACACCGAACTCGATTATGAAAGATTCACTGTTTTAACACTTGTGAGTAAACAAGTGAATTAATTAAAAATTTTATAATTTTTGCCTTATTTCTTTTTTTAAAGATAGGAAACCAGGAAAAAAAAAATATAAACATCATTTAACCACTTGAGGGGCGGAGGTGTGAGGGTGGGATATATTTTATCCCACTTACGATTAATGACGATTTGCACCAGAAAAAAATTATGAAATTTTACTTTTCTGACTTTGGTGGAAAAAAAGTCGTAAAATTGCTTTTCCTTATTTTGAAATATTTTTTTTTCTAATTTTCCGGTGGGAATTCAGCATTACACAAACGCAATTGCTTGTCCCTCAAGGGGTTAAATTATCTTTTTAGGATTTCTAATTTGATTTCTCAACGTATAATAATCGTTAATTAATTAATTTTAAACTAATAATTGATAAAGTATTTTTTCAAATATTACACTCTTTATTTTTTATTTATTTATATATTTTTTTTCTACTTTTTGTCATTTGAAATGTTTTATTGTTGCAGTTCACAGTCATTTGGCCTATTTTAGAGAGCGTTTATTGGCGCATCGTTAAATCCATTGTTGTTTCAACTCCTTCGTACGCCTTACAAAGAATATTTGGCGAATTATCACCTGTGGCGGGCTAACAAAAAGAAAGAAAGAAAATATTTTAAAATTAATGTATCAATTTATAATTAAGTTGTAAAAATATTGAAATGTTGTATCGGCATCGGAAACGCATCTGTGAACGTAATTTTTATAATTCTACCATATTAAAAAGGTCTGTAAAAAATCGTTTACAAAATTCCATGAATACAAGTAATATAAAAACTTTGTTTTTAAAGTCAATTCCTACTTAGGCCATCAAAGAAAAATTTAATATAATCCCTTAAGCTAATATTAGTTTTTGTTGCATTAAAAATCTCAATTTGTTGATTTTCTATAAGCAAGTAGGTTTACAATGGAACTCTATGGGAATTTGGCGAAATATTAGAGATATCGCCAAGTTGGCGTCACTTTTGGCGACTCATTTTGGCTGCCAAATTTGGCGATATATCGGCCAGTTGGCGACAAACTTGGCAGTATTTGGCGACAGAACAGGGTCCCGCTATGGTAACCCCTTATTGAAAATACATTCATTGAACTTCAATAACCAATGGCCGTCATTTTGTTTCCCATGCAAAACTAAAATTAATTAATTAAAATTTAATTAATTAATTAATATTCGAAAAAACTGTATTAACATCAATTGTCATCCAGTACAAGTTTAAAAAAAAAATATTTCAACTTGATAGGATGATGTAATAATGAGTATTTTATTAACGATTGAAAATTTGAACAAGATAAATATATATGAATAAATAAATAAATATAGGGAGAGTGTGAGCTAATAGTAGGAATTGAAAAAGAGTGTAAAAAAGACTATGGCCTTTTTAGCTCACAGGTTTTCAAAGCCTGAGAGGTAATGTGTCCGCAGATCCTGTATGTACGTACGTACGTGTGTACTTACCCGGTGTCCCAAAAAGGACTGACTGATTTTAAAATTCAATAACTTCCAAACGGTGACAGATATTAAAAAAATTCTTGCAGGAGGGTTATGCATAAAGTCGAAAGTTTTTTTGTGATTTTCGATTTTAGTTCGAATTACAAACAATAGATGGCGCTGCGATCAATATAGGCTAAATTCAGGCTCGATTTTTGGTACTTCGTGGCCCGGATAATACATTTCCATCTCCTTTTTCTGCATGGAACAACAGAAAGGACCAAAAATCGAGCCTGTATTTAGCGACTATTGCTTACAACGCCATCTATTGTTTGTAATTCGAACTAAAATCGAAAATCACTGTAATAAAACTTTTGACTTTATGCATAACCCTCCTGCAAGAATTTTTTTAATATCTGTCACCGTTTGGAAGTTATTGAATTTTAAAATCAGTCAGTCCTTTTTGGGACACCCGGTATGTATGTATGTATGCACGTATGTACGTAACGCTACAACTCTTGATAGAAATATCCGATTTGCTTCAATTTTTTTGGTTCATTCTGATAAGGCGCTTCCCTGATTAGTTTTGGGAGTTCATTGGTTAAGTATAAAGGGGAACGGGGGGCTACCCCCTTAACTTAGATAAATGGCCTTTTCATGCAGAATTATCCGATTTGCTTCAAATTTGTTATACAGTTAATTCTGATAAGGCGCTTCACTGATTAGATTTGGCGGTTCATTGTTTAAGTATAAAGGAGGGAACGGGGGGCTAATACCCCCTTAATTTAGATAAATGAGTTTTTCTATCCGATTTGCTTCAAGTTTGGTATGCCAGTTTATTCTGATAAGGCACTTCCCTGATGAGATTTGGAGGCTCATTGCTTAAGTATACTGATCGAAAACAGAGGGGTTGGGGCTAATCCCCCTTTAATTTATTTTTGGAGGGGCATTCTTCTTTTAAATAAGAGTATAATATACAATTAGTGTAGCCTGTGAGCTCAATGCCATCAGTTTAACTGGGCACTTTTCGTTTGATTTACACCTCTTCCCTTTCCCACACAGATTACTAAATCTTGTAAAAACGGGCGTCCGTCAACTTTCCGTATGATTTACACTTTTTAAAGGGTACGCACTGCATAGCCCGCGGGTCGAACAGACACTTTTTTTTTCTTTTTCCCCTAAAAGAAATCTTCCCCTCATTTAATCCCATAACTTTTTTCTTTTTGTATAAGGCGAATAATACTTTCAGCAAATAGTGGTGTGAGAATAGTTTTTAACACTTTCCAACATAGTTGAAAAGTATTTATGAATTGGGTTTGTCCGTCTCTCCGTGTCTCCAACTAGAGGTCTGCACGGGCCGAAATTTCCAGGCCCGGGCCCAGCCCGACTAATCGAAAAAAAAATTCGGTCCGGCCCGGCCCGATAAAAAAATTAAAAGTTCGGCCCGAGCCCGGCCCGGCCCGGCCCGTAGAAAAAGTAATATTGGCCCGGCCCGGCCCGCTAAAAATCTTAAAAGTTCGGCCCGAGCCCGGCGCGGCCCGGAAAAAAGTTAAAATATCGGCCCGAGCCCGGCCCGGCCCGGAAAAAAGTTAAAATATCGGCCCGAGCCCGGCCCGGCCCGGAAAAAAAGCTAAAATCTCGGCACGAGAAATAAAAAAACCCAGCCCGAGGGAATTTTTTACAAAACATTGATTTTTACGTCGATTTGGTTAAAAATTTGTCTCGTACGAGATATCTCTGACCAAAAATATTTATCTTAACTTTTTTTTTCTCATGTTTATAATCTTCATTTTTAAAGAAGTGACACAGACTGCGATATTTATTTTTATAACGAATCTCTATTTCTTGTATGTAAATGTTTAGGTTATCATTAATATTGTTAATCCGTATTCCATGCATTAACATGCATATATTCCATGTATGCCAAAAATCTGAAAAATTCTATACAGTAAAATCTTCTAAGACGGAATTACGTAGAAAAGAAAAAAAATACGTAATAGACAAGTTCCATTCTTAGCAAGTGTAAATGTATCATATATTATTTTCTTACTTATTAGTATATTAATTTTGCATGGAGCAACACGTTTTTCAGTTTAAAACAGGGTTCCGTCATAGGCAGGTCCCTTTTCACACATTTTACTATATTTTAATTTAGCTATATTTTAATAAGCGTAGAAATATACTATTCTTTAAAAAGAAAAAAATTTAATGTATAAGTGTAGAATAATGGCAATTTAAAAATAGATGCATTTTTTGCCAAAAATTTTGGGCCAGGCCTAACTTGACTGATCTTTGAATGAATCTGGCCAAGCTGATACAATGATTTTCATACTAGCTGAGTCAAAACTAGGGCTGAAAAGCTTGGGCCGTGAAGACTAGGAATGAAACCAATCCCGACTCTGTACAGAAAAGATAAGTTAGGTCCGTCCCGGCCCGAGCCTTAGAAATAAAGTATGGCCCGGGCCCGGCCCAAGCCTTCAGAAATAATGTACGGCCCGGCCCGATTACCGTGAATGAAAATCGGCCCGAGCCCGGCCCGCGGGCCTGGCCGGGCTCGGGCTTCGGGCCACGGGCCGGCCCGTGCAGATCTCTATCTCCAACTCGCGTAAATGGACTCGGATTGCCATGTTATTGACAAATGTTATCGAGATTTATCAAGGCATGTTTGGTGTTGAAAATTAAGTGTGTAGCATTTATACTTCATTTACACGGGCATTCAAAAGTATTCCGTTACATTATGGTCTATGGGGAAAAATCATTTGTGGTGTATTTTTAGGCTGCTAGTCACTGAGTTTCCGAATTCTCCTCGCTAATGCTAAGTCTATGGGCGTAGAATGCATTCGTACGAGGGTGTATCAATAAGTTTTGGCCTCTATATAAATAATTGAGTGAAATTTATGAAATTGCTACATTTTATGAGTCCTTTTCTATATAGTTACTGCGCACATTAACACATTTTTGGAACCGGTATTTCAAAGAGAGGGGTGAGGATGAGGAGGCGCGATAGTAGACCCAAAGGGGGAAACTTTTGTAACTTTTAACGACTCCCACATGTGACATATTGTTAGAAAGGCCTGTGACCACTTATTCATGCTATGCACCTCCCCCCCCCACACATGCACACACAAATTTATTCTACGGGTGGCACTTTTATATTGGGGACATCATTCATGCCCCCTAAGGCAAATTTGGGAGGAGGAGCTTGGGAGGTGCATAGCATGAATATGTGGTCACAGGTCTTTCCAACAATATATCACATGTAAGGGTTAGCAAAAGTTAGAAAAATGACCCCCTTTGGGTCTACTATCGCGCCTCCTGAAATACATCCTCCCGCCCCCCCTTCACTTTGAAATACCGTTTGCAGAAATGTGTTACTGTGCACGGTGACTATATAGAAAAGGACTCATACAATGTAGCAATTTCATAGATTTCACTCAATTATTTCTATGTGAGGGCAAAAACTTATTGATACACCCTCGTATATTTAAAATATCTCCTCGGGAAATTAATATTTTCAACTCCTTTTTTCTGGGTACTCTTCTTAAAGGATGTCCCTTTTTTTTCTTTAATATTTTATGTGCTTGTCAGATAATACATTATCATCCACAATACAGCAGTGGTTTTTTTTTTCCCACGATATGAGTGTTTTTACCACAACCAGACATGACGTTTACCCCTTGATTGATAATAACGAGCAACTCTGTCGCTTAATAATAACCAGTGTTGAATTCAGACACTTTTCTCCGGGAAGGATTTCTGTGGCTCCGGGGAGGGGAGACATTATAGAATTCCGGGAGAAGAATTGCCCTTTTTGACCGCTGAAAACGCAAAATCTCAAATCTTCCGGGGGGTCATCTCATTGCTCTGGGAGTGAATATCCCCCCGGGCCACCCCCTGAATTCAACACTGATAATAACTCTTTAACTATAAAATAGATTAAAATATTGAACTATAAAAAAGATATCGCCTTGTACTTTCCTTTCGTACACAAATTAGTAAATCTTGTTGTAACAATGGACGTTCGTTAAGTTTCTTCACGATTTACACTTTTTACTTTCTTCTATATTTACAAGAAGAAAGTATTGGATTCGTGAAAATTTTCGACTTTCGGTTTTCGATGGATTTACAGGTTTTAGGGGTCAGAGACTGCGAAAAACATGTTTTTACAAAATGTCTGTCTGTGAGTCTGTGCATCTGTGCATCTGTGAGTCTGTCTGTCTGTCTGTATGTGACACAAATTTTGTGGGCGCTCTATCTCAAGAACTAATGCACGGAATTTAATAAAAATTTATATTCAGTTAGTCCCTGATATAAATTGGTGATTATTAGTTTTTGGTGTAAATCGCTCAACAGGTGGCGCTGTTATGAAGCCTTTTTCATGATTTCCGCAATAGCTCAATCGCCAGAACTAATGCGCGGATTTTCATCAAACTTCAGATTCAGTTAGTTCTTGACATGAATTAAAGTTTTGTACATTTTGGTGTAAATCGCTCAACAGGTGGCGCTGCTATACTGCATTTTTACGATTTCCGCAATAGCTCTATCTCAACAACTAATGCATGTATTTTCATCAAACTTCAGATTAAAGCATATTTTGATATGAATTAGTGCTGTTTGTGTTTTGGTGCAAATCGCTCAACAGGTGGCACTGCTATGCTGAACTTTTCAGAATTTCCATTATAGCTGTATCGCGAGAATTAATGCAATAATTTTCACCAAACTTCAGAATCAGTTAATCCTTGACTTGAATTGACATTTTGACCATTTTGGTGTAAATCGTTCAACAGGTGGCGCTGCTATG
Organism: Maratus speciosus; assembly: GCA_963932465.1. NCBI lineage: Eukaryota > Metazoa > Arthropoda > Arachnida > Araneae > Salticidae > Maratus > Maratus speciosus. Next base: position 166,543,611 of record OZ010790.1, read on the forward strand.
CTGTATTTTTCAGAATTTCCATTATGGATGTATCTCAAGAACTAATGCACGAATTTTCATCAAACTTTAGAATCAGTTAGTCTTTGACATGAATTGACATTTTATGCAGTTTGGTGTAAATCGCTCAATAGGTGGCGCTGCTATGCTGTTTTTTGTGATTTCCGCAATAGCGCTATCTCAAGAACTAATGCTTGGATTTTCAACGAGCTTCAGATCCATGTATACCTGGATATCAATGATTGCTGTTTATATATTGATGTAAATCACTCAACAGGTGGCGCTGCTATGCTACATATTTCAGAATTTCCTCTATAGCTCTATATCAAGAACTAAGGCACGAATTTTTATCAAACTTCAAATTCAGATACACTTTGATATGAATGCGTGCTAAATTGATGTAATTTCTTGTACTATGTAAATGATTAAATTGACGTGATTTATATAGAAGAAAGTTTTGTGATGGCCACAACATACTAGTTAAAATTACATTGAGCAATCTTTTACTACGCATGTACAATATCCAAATGTGTTTCTCTAAATCATTTCGTTAATAGAAATAAACGCTTAAAAAATAAACATGTTTAACTATGCCTCAGTGTGCTTCCCCCCCCCCCCCCATAAATTGGCATAAAAATAAAAATCAGCAAAAACTGGTTAAATAATTTCATCAGCTACATCACCATTTCTGGTGAATCCAGGAAGAATCAGCGAGATGTGAAGGTATTCAATCCAAGATTTGACCTTTCACTGACAGATAAAAATATTGTTTTTCTTTACCTTAGATCAAGTTTCGGCGTTATTATCGGGATTTTTTCTTCTTTTTTTAACGTAATTATCCCCGTATTGAACAAGGTCTTCTAGCAAAACTCAGTCATATGCAAGCACAATAACTGATTTGGAAAAAGAAAATATCAGAAGAGAAATTAATTTTTTCTGTTTATTTAAGTTATATCTTTTGAAGGCCTTAAAAAAATTTTAAAAAGAAAACTATGTTATATTACGTTGCGGTTTTTAATAAACGTTTAACTCGAAATGTGAAGTAACACAGTAGATTACCGTGCGTTTTAGGTTTTACTCGTATATCAACAAAAAAAATTTGTCGTGAAAATACTATCGCCGTAGAAAAGAAGTTTTTCATCCGAATTTTCCTTTCATCCTTTATTTGTCCGTGTCTTGCGCCGTGCATTACAATTAAGAGAGCATAATAAGCTGAAAGTTTCTTTATATTATATCTTAATAATATATTTATTTATTTTTTTGTGCTTAATACAGCAATTCTTAGAAACGTAAGTTTGTTTATTTATTTTTTAATTTTATCAGTTATATTATATGCTAATTTTTCAATGTTGTAAAATGTATCATTACTTTTGTTTTTTGAAACTGTAGTGACCATTATGACAACAACCGTTATAGCACCGTGCAGGTCCCTTTTGGGGCCCTGGGCACTAGTGTTGCCAGGTGTCCCGATTAAGATGTCCTGATTTTCAGGGCCTCCAAGCAAGGCCGTAGCCAGAAAAATATTTTGTAGAGGGATTTGACCATGATTTGATCATTATCTCATTTTGGATATTTCATTTCTAACCGAGTTATTTTCTTCTGATGGACTGATGGATTCCATTATTATGAAACAGCCATTATAAATGAAGTGTTAGATGAAGATGAAAGAGCAGTCGTAAAAAATCAGAACTCTGATTTTCTGGTCAGAATGGGAGAAAAAAAATAAGCTTTTTTTTTTTTTTTTTTTTTTTTTTTTTTTTTTTTTTTTTAAATTATGGCGGGTTTTTTTCCCCACATTCTGACCAGAAAATCAGAGTTCTAACTTTTTACGGCTGCTCTTTCATCTTCACCTAACACTTCATTTATAAAGGCTGTTTCATAATAATGGAATCCATCAGTCCATCAGAAGAAAATGATCCATTCCAAAGGTATAAGTTCGATTGAAAAAAACTATTTAATACTTTGAGCAGAAAGAAAAGGCTACAACCGCAATTTTCATGACACTAATAGAATCGCATAGCTGCCAATTTGTACGGTTTTTGTTAACTCTAAAATTGAATACAAATTTTTGCCATATTTAATCGTTGACAATTGTTACACTTTTTAAACTGAATTTTTGGAAGTGACAGCCAATTGTTCCTTTGCGACGAAATGCTGTGGCTATCAACTCATAAAGCTTGGCTAGAAATGCTAACTTTGACAACATTTTCTGAATGAATCTTTGCCTTTATAAGAAAATGGGAAACTCTTTAATTTCTTGGTATCTGAAAAAAATCGGTAAATTTTATATTTTTACCAATATTAATGCAAATTTTTATTATTTACGAATGAAAATGACTTCGCGAAAGTAACAGAAAAGTAGTTAGTTTGGATTTGGGAATAACTTTCAATATAAAAAATTCTCATAACGAGATGTGATCCCCTCCTACCCAAAAAAAGGAAATCCATGACTTCTCTCTAAATGGTGAGCTGGATCCGCCTTTGATCTTAATATCTACCTGCTTAGACAAAAACCTGTCTGAAACGGAATCTTTTGCGTTTTTTTTTTTTTTTTTTAGATTTTGTTTTCATAAGTTCTACTGTATTTTGTGCATTAAACGCTGTGTAAGCGAAAATTGCTTATACGAAATTTTGTTTTAAAAGTAAAAATTTCATTGACACTACGATAGGAATACAAAAACTCTACAATTACACCTGCTAAGTTAGAATTTTGTTTCACCGCCTGGCAATCCCGCTTTCTCAGCTTTACTGTATAAGACTGTTGTTTATTTGGTTTAATAAAACCTACTAAAACGAAAAGGAGAAAATTTCCGCTTTAAACAGCTTTTGTCTCGACAGGTATAATTGTATAGTAGGGAGAATGAACTTTTAACGTTTAAGACAATATTCCGTTATAGACAAGTTTCGTTTTCATAGGGCCTAATCCATTTTTATGTCCCGATTTAGAAGCCGCTGTCCCCCCCCCCCTTTTTTTTATCTACTTGTCCTACTTTTTGTGACACTGGACCTGGCAGCACTACTGGACATAGTCTTGATAATGGAGCCCCCATGCATCAGTGTTGTAGTTGTACAAAATTCCAGAGTATACGCTATCGGCAGAGGGTATACGGGCAGAGGGGAATCATGAAGTTCATGGCTAGAGTATACGCTATAGCTTTATTTGAGAAACAGAGAGTATACGAAGCTTCTTTAAAAAATCCAGAAGGTATACGGCGTATACCTCCGTATACCCTCCACTGCACCCTTGTATACTACGTGGTAAAGTGAAATAATTTTCGTGAGCGTATCTTTTGTATAACTTTTAAATGCAATCATAATTCCACATTTTAACTGTGATAAATAAGATTAAATTATTGAGTACAGCTTAAAAGATATATTTCAATAAACATTCTTGTTAAAAAAAAATGTCTTGGGAACGTTCTTATAAAAAAAAAAAAAAAAAAAAATCTCGGATTTATGCATATAGTACAAATATGCAACGGTAGGATACATTCATAATAGCAATAAAGCCGAGATAAATTCATTTTAGGTTTCAAGAAGACCAAAATAAACATTAAAAATATATAAATAATTTTCCTTAATTTTAGGGGATTTAAAAAATATATATGTCATACTCTTGTCTCCCACGCTAACAGTATTGACCGAATAGATAGCACTCACAGAATAGGACCTTAATTTTGAGCTTGAAACAATTTTAATCAATTTAAATTTTGTTTTAAAATGTATAACACGATGGTTAAATTTCCTTAAACAGATAAAACTGTATTTATTTAAGTTAAACTTACTTAAACTAGTTCAGTATGAAGAATAGAAAAAAAAATCCTTAAAGAGTATTTATCATTAAAGCATATTTTTTTAAAGTTTCATTTTGTCGCCAACCGACGATAAATCTCCAAGAAAATGAAATGTTCATTATTATTATTATTATTATTATTATTATTATTATTATTATTATTATTTTGCGGACGTTATATTGAGGTTCGGCGGGAATTTTATTTATACACACACATATATATATATCCTCAAGATAAGAATATTCTGTATTTTTTTCAAATTTTTCTGAGTATGCGCTTATGGAGACTTTCCTTATTAGTACTCATTTTTATGCTTGAAATTCGAATTTTTGAAACGGAAGTTTTATTCTTAGTTTATGATCGGATCTACTATACACTAAATAAAAAAAAATAATATGCGTTTTTAATAAATGTAGTGATTATTCTCAGTGTTGGGCATGCTCACAAAAAAAAAAAAAAAAAAAAAACGAACTAATTCAAACTCAAATTCAATTTCTCAAAAATGAATCAAGTTCACGTTCCAACTCAAAATTTTTCAAACGAACTCGCTCAAATCAAACTCATCTATGAAAGTGAGCGAAGTTCGCTAAAAACTATATATATATAAAATAAAAAAATAATTAAAAAAAGTTTTTAGCGAACTTCGCTCACTTTCATAGATGAGTTTGATTTGAGCGAGTTCGTTTGAAAAATTTTGAGTTGGAACTTGAACTTGATTCATTTTTGAGAAATTGAATTTGAGTTTGAATTAGTTCGTTTTTTTTTTTCAATTACAATTCAATTACAATTCACAACAACTGTTATTCAGTAGTGGCGGTAGGTTTCGGCCAGAGTGTCGCAAACCATAACTCAAATGCATAAAAACAATTGAAAGCATATCGCGAACACTCCCCACCGGACCCGACGCCACAATAAACAGTACATCTGGAAATGATTCAAAACGTATGTGTAATGTACACTGAAACAGCAATAAAATTATATTACCCAAATCCGAGCCACATATCCACAAAAAACAATAATCAACTTCCAGTGATCCATAATCTGGCCATGCTCGTTCCATGTCTGTTGCCACACAATTGCAGACATCCTTGTAAAACCGTCCAAAAAGGCTTTAAGTAATACAAATCATTAACTGTCAATTGCATAGCAACTACTCAAAAATGAAGACTCTGTAAAACTAGTATATCTATTAATGAAATTCAAAGGTATGTTATTTTTATAATACAAAACGCTGGTTAAATTAAAAAGTTCTTTAAAAAATGAATTTTTATTCGAACAGAGTTTATAGTAGCAAAAATCTGACCTATTATAATGTTGTTGTAAACGCGTTTATGGATATTTGAACTCCAATTAACTAATTGGTTAACTTAAAAATTAAAGTTATCCCGTTTATTGTAGATTGAAATGTGTATACCATTTGAAATGTTTATTTTCAAATCAAGATAATCAGCAGCACTATTATTTTCATTTGTTTTTTTTTCAAGACTAGCATATCAGGATAAATGTTACATGATATCCCCAAAAAATCGCGATCACAGTTCAAAATTATTAAATCGTCGATATATCTGAAAGCCAGAAAATTAACATCGTTATTGACACTACAAAATTGCAATTCATAAAAAAATAAAAATAAGTTAGCTGCCGTTGAAAAATGGCTTGTTCCCATTCCTATTCCATTATTCTGTAAATAAATATTTGAGCCTGTATAAACATAGCTGTTATATAAACAAAATTTGCATTATAATTTAAATAAATTAAAATCTAAATCAGTATCAGCTATAATTAAATAGACAATTTTTAAAAGGACATCATTTAACCCTGCAATAGGAATATTTGTGAAAAGATTCTCGAAATCATATGTCTGGATACTCTGTATATCTTTTTTAATTCATTTCTGATCTCATAACTGTTCAAAATAATCCAATACATATTACTATCTTTATACTTAAATTTTAGGATATTCAAAATATTGTTTAACATTTCTTCAAATTTGCGATTAAATCCATTTTCAATACTGTTTACATTACTATAAATTTATTTGTAGCCTGGAAATTCCGGCCCGTGTAGTCCTCTATGCTCGGTAATAGATAAAGACATTTATAGATAATTATTTCATACAATTTCCATGCTATAAAGAAGAAGAAAATTATAAAATATATTAAAATTCGAAACGTCACAAAAATGGGACGTTAGTCATAAATGGGTTAAAATGTAGCTAAATTAAAATATAGTAAAACGTGTGAAAAAGAACTGCCTATGACAAAATCCTCTCTTAATGTGAAAAATATGTTGATCCATGCAAAATGAATGTACTAATACGTAAGAAAATAACATATAATACATTCACACCTGCTGAGACGGGAACTTCTCTAAAATGCATTTTTTTTTTCTTTCCTATACAATTCCGTCTTAGAAGATTATACTGTATAGCATTTTTCAGATTTTTAAGTCTCCAATACATGGAATACGGATTAACTATATTAATTATAACTGAAACATTTACATGCAACAAATAGCGATTCATTAAAAAAAAAATTACCGCAATAACTTCTATAAATATTAAATCTATAAATATGACAATAAAAAGCATAGATAAGTATTTTTGGTCAGAACTCCTCGTACAAGACAAATTTTTAACCAAATCGATATAAAAATCAATGTTTTGTAGAAATTCATTCGGGTCGGCCGGTCTTGGGCCGAACTTTTAGCTGTTATACCTAGCCGGTTCGGGCCAATAATTTTTCTCTACGGGCCGGGCCAATATTCGTTTCGTACGGCCCGGGTCGAGCTCGGGCAGAACTTTTAATGTTTATACCGGGCTGGGTCGAATTTTTCTTCTATGGGTCGGGTCGGGCCCGGGCCTTGAAATTTCGGTCCGTGCAGACCTCTACCATAAACTGCATAGTACAGAGTCCGCTCCAAAATGCTGTTTCTATTACATTTCTTTCTATATATCCTATTGTAAGCTATATTGATTTTTTAATGGGCCTCTATTTGTATGTAAATATCTGAATTATTATTAATACCATTTACCCATTTAAACGGCTTGGAGACATAAAAATCTGAAAAATTCTATATTGAAAAACCTTCTAAGACGGAATCACATAGAAGAGAAAAAAAATCGTTATAGTAAAGTACTTTTTTACCAGGTCTGTCGTCTCTTGCAAAAACATTATTTATTTTCAAACGGATTATATATCCAATTTGAAGATCCAAATCCACCGATCAAGAAATTTTACCGTTTTAACAGGATCTCGTCATACACAGGTTCTTATAACAGGTTTTACAGTCTGTATCACCACCTCTAGAAATGTATATGTACTACTATTCTTGAAGGATAATGTTAATTGTAGAATAATGATAATTTAAAAATATGTATTTTCGGAGGAAAATGTTGACCCAAGCTAGGTTGTTCCTTAAACAGAGTTTTGCACCAGTCAGACTGGGACGGGACAATAATTTCCATAGAAGCAAGGGCAACCGGGCCAGAAAATTTCTGTCGGTGATTTCTAAGAAGAATAAAGCAAAGGTCCAGAAATAAGTCCGGTTCGGCCCAGCCCAAGCTTCCGGAGAAAGCAAGGCCCCGGCACGACCCAGAAAATCTGATGATCAGAATCGACCCGTCCCGAGTCCGTTTAGGCCTCTAAATGGCATTTGAATGGGAAAAACGTGTTCTTAACGGCTGGAAAATTTAAAAAATAAGTTATGAAAAAAATTGAGTTTGAGTTGTAAATTTGTTCAAATTCACGGATTTTTTGAGCTTTCATTCAGTTCACGTTCGTTTATCAAAAAAATGAGTCAAGTTCAACTCAACATTCACAGAAAGGGAACTAGGTTCGTGAACTTTCGTTCAATGAACGCGCTCATATCCCTGACATCAAAGCATCTGAAGAGAGGATTGAAAAACTGTGAATCATTAATCTATTTAGTACTCTGTAAATGCTGCAAGCTATTGTTTTATTCTTTCTTTTTAATCGGTTATACGATACGCTAAAATAAAATAAAATAAATTAATCATTTGTAATTAATTTTAAAAAGAGCAATTTACTTTTGGAAAATTCTTTCCCTTTAAGTGAATACACGTGATCAGCAATTCAAATCAAAGGCAAGCTCTAAGAACTGAACAAATGACCTTAAGGCTTCTTTGGAATATTATCTCTATGAACTTCAGATTATCCGCCCACGTATCGCAATTGTCTTAAGCACTAGACGTGCTATCACAACTATCACACAAACTTGTTCTTTGTGCGACAGTCAAGCAATTTCAAATCGCCTTCTAACAATGCCTGATAATTTCATAACGCTTGTAGAAAACACAACAGTATTCTAAGTTCTTCAGTTAGCTCCAAAAGAGAGTGAAAATTGCTGAACATACCAATAGATTTATAAATTCACATCTGACTATGCTTATCCAGTTATCTCTTTTGTTAAGCTGTTTTACTAAACAAAAGAGGTTATTTTTTCCCCTTACGATAAAATACTCTATTAATAATTTGACAGATGAAGCTGTGAAGATATCAGAATCAGAAAATTGTAAACGCACTTCATGCCCCCCCCCCCTTTTTTTTTTTGTAAAGTAATGATACAGTGTAAAATAAAATAAAATGAAAACATGCACTTAAAAATAATAATATAATAGAAAAATATATTTTGTATCAAGTTTCAGAAAATTTCCATTCAAAATTTTAAAGTACGATAGTAACTAGTTTAAATAATTAAATTATTTAAAATTAAGTTATATTAAAATTATTTAAAGTTAAATAATTTTATATATAACTTTTACGATCATTCATCAATGTATTTTAGATTTTTTTTTTTTACATATTTTTGCCTATTTTGTCTAGTACATCTAAAACCGACTGTCTTGAACATATCTAATCTAAAGAAAGCTATATATATATATATATATATATATATATATGCAAATTGAGTACTAAGAATTTTCAAAAACTAATAAATTATCGAATGGAGTGACCGCGAAAAGAAATGGATTAATATAATCAAAAGAGTTTTCTTTTACAATTTTCTGTAATCAAAAGTAAAGTAAAAACATAAAAGAGTAAAATATTATGGGAAATTAATAGTGAATTTGTTTTACACAGTTTTCTTGAATTTTATCAGATTTTGGGAAGTTTATTATTATTATTAGAGATAGGAATGTTTCGAAAAGCTTATTTTAGAGGAAAAGATAATTTTTTTTTCGGGAGGTTTTTTAATGATTTTTCTCCATTAAAAAAAGGTTTTTGATAATAATACACTAAATATTAAAATATAATATATAAATATATTAAAAATTTATGATACTTTTATTCTGATGTTTTATATCTGATACTCCTTAATCTTTTTCACCTTCTCATGTATAAATCGTAAATGTGTTAACATGAAAACGTTAATATACTAATTTTAATTACTTAAAGGCCTAATACATTATATTATATTAGGCCTTAGCTTTATACAGGCTTCACATGCTCTTAAACCACGCCCCATTTTGTAAGGACTCTTCCAACAGTAATCGCATAAAACTATCTTCTTTCTAATGAATCGCGAATTCATTAGGCTAATGTCAGACGAATGTCTATTTCTACGCTTTTTCACAAGTGTTTCTGTTAATAATTTGTGAAAAAGCCTGCAAATAAACGTTCGTCTGACATTAGCTTTAGGAATAAAATTATCTTTATGGTATACTGGTGGTAGAGTCCTTACAATATGGGGCGTGGCTGAACAGCGTGCGAACCCTGTTGTACTCTTCAATATTGTCCAAGCTTTTTTGATAAATTAAAATACAGTCTTAAGTGCTTCAATATCTCCTTATTAGTCAAACCATCTACAAAGAGAATACATTTTGTAACATCCTTAAAGAATATGATTTGCAGTAAAATTGATCCAATTAATTTTGAGAATTATTCAGGTGTATATGAAATACCGTTTATTAGGGCAGACGGATCAAAGAATTGCTATGTTGGTATAACTAGCAAGAAATTTAAGGATAAAAAAAAGAAGCATGTAGTTGACATTAAATATAATAGAAAACCCACAGCCCTACCGAGATGATATAAAAAAAAGAGACCATTCAAATAAATTTCCATGAAATTAAGATCATTCTTGCCTCCAATCTATACTATCCATCCATTATAAGAGAAACCATAGAGACTGTAACATGCAAAAAATTCAATAACGATACACCATCACTTAACTTACCAAAACTAGGGCTCGAGTTACTCAATGGTTACGAAAATAAAAAAAAAGCATCTAAGTAAAATAAAAATAATAACGTGCGTAATATGAAAGAGTAGTGAAAATTTGAATGATGGCGTAGAATATTTTTATTTATTTGTTTTGAAAATGACTCGGGTATAGTCTAAAGATGTAAACAGTTGAATAGAGCTATTTCTACTGTTTTTAAAGTTCTAATTTAAGCCTTTTAGCAATTAAAATTAGTATATTATTACAAGGTGTTGCTCTGTTATATATGAAAACATTAAGTTGAAAAAGTATAATATGTAAGAGAACTAAATGCTACTTGCATCACTAAAAATGTAATAATGCCAATATACTAATAATAACATTTAGTGGAAATTTTTAAAGTAAAAACTTAAAATAACATAGTATCATTTGAAAAAAATTATATATTATTTTGATTTCCATATGTGAACATCTCTTTGTAGTCATCGTTTAACTGTTTTAAATACAGTGAAACCTCCCTGTGCGACCACCTCCCTGAACGACCATTTTTTATGGAACGAAATTTATTCCCATAGGCTCAATACTAATTTTACCGCCATTCAGTGACCATACCACTTGAACTCCCTCCAAGAACGACCCATTTCTTTGAAGAAAATGAAACAAATTCCGTTTTTTCCTGGTCGCTTGAAGAAAGTTCTATTAGAAAAAATAATTCCGGGGAGCGCATTATTCATCAAACTTCTAAACTAAGTTTAGATTTTTTTTTTATTCCGGTAACTTTTAAATGCTTAAACCCCTTTGTGCCTTTTTAGGCAATGGATTTAACTCTGATGACAAAGAATGACAGTCAATAAACTCCCTTGCCCTGTTCTGTCAGGAAACTCTCAAAGAAATAGATAAAATAATGAAAATGAAATCTTCATTATTTGTTTCCGTCCAAAAACAATTGCATTTATTTACCGAACTCCGAAAGGACTTGGAAATAAAAGTTATAAAAGATAAAACTGTAAAATCAAAGCAAATGTCAATGTATTCATTTTTTTTAATTCTGCAGTAATTATTTTATGTAATTAACTTTTATTTTGATACTTAAATTTTATATTTTTTCCTAATGTAAAAAATAAATTTTAGGAACGTTAATTATTACCTTTTTTCAACAATTAAAATCTAGATTTAAACAGACCTCCATTAAGAGACCACCTTTCGGAGCGACCAGTTTTTATTGGAACGGAACGTGGTTTCTTTAGGGAGGTTTTACTGTATATTGCAAGAAGATTAAAAAAATAATAATAACGATTGAAATTATTTACTTTTAGTTTTCAAGTCTACCTTGCCGTAAATATAAGGTCCTAAAACCTATAATTACTTTTAGATAACTTGAAAACTAGTCGTAAGTAATTTCAATGGTTATTTAAAAAGCAAAAAGCTTTTTTCTTAAAGAAATTTGTACATATGGCAATCAAAATAAAATAAATATTTTTTTTTTCAAATGATACTATTTTAAATTTTTACTTTAAATTTACTAGGCGTAAGTAATTTCAATGGTTATTCAAAAAGAAAAAGGTTTTTTTATTAACCCATTTTAGGCCAAGCATAGAAATTTTATAAAATGTGGTATTATTTTCATTGAAGTATGCTTAAATTACATCCATTAAGGCAGCAAAAAAAGTTTCGTGCATGAAAAATGATATTTTATTTGAAAAATAAAATGCATTCGGCATTTTCATGCATTCGGTCAATGGTGCGCTAACGCACCATTAAACTTAAAATTAATAATTCTTTTAATTTTTTTTATGACATTTGTTTTATTATTATTTTATTTACAGAACTGCAACTTTAATCTATTATAAAAACATATGATTAATCTCAAGTGGGATAATTGTACATTTTCAAAAAGTCGAATTTCTCAATAACCTTTTCAATTAAAAAAAATTGCGTATTTTGAAAATTTCTCAAGAGAAAGTGTTCGCTCCAGTTGAATTACTGATATTTTATTTATGTCTCTAGATCCCTTAAAAATAGCAGAAAAATAAAATTAGTAAGAATATTCGTCACAGCGTTAATAAAAAATATTTATTGAAATGGTGCGTTTACGCACCTTTGGCCGAAAATGGGTTAAAGAAATTTGCACATATGGCAATCAAAATAAAATAAATTATTTTTTTTCAAATGATACTATATTATTTTAAATTTTTACTTTTAATTTACTAGGCGTAAGTAATTTCAATGGTTATTCAAAACGAAAAAGGTTTTTTTCTTAAAGAAATTTGTACATATGGCAATCAAAATAAAATAAATTATTTTTTTTCAAATGATACTATATTATTTTAAATTTTTACTTTGAATTTTTCAACTAAATGGTATTATTAATATAAATTAGTATATCACCCCCGTTAAAAATGACGGAATTTAGATCTGCGTTTCATTTTCATAAGACTTCATTACAAACAAACAGCATGAAGATATTATTATTGAACGGTTTGTATTGTAGAAAAGTACATTTTAACTAGTATGTTGTGGCCATCACAAAACTTTCTTCTATATAAATCACGTCACTTAAATCATTTAAATAGTACAAGAAATTACATCAATTTAGCACCAGTTCATATCAAAGTATATCTGAATTTGAAGTTGGATGAAAATTCGTGCATTAGTTCTAGAGATAGAGCTATAGCGGGAATTCTGAAAAATGTAGCATAGCAGCGCCACCTGTTGTGCGATTTACACAAAAAATAAACAGCACTAAATGATAGCAAGGTATACCTGAATCTGAAGTTTGTTGAAAATCTAAGCGTTAGTTCTTGAGATAAAGCTATTGCGGAAATCGCAAAAAATACAGCATAGCAGCGCCACCTGTTGAGCGATTTACACCAAAAATTAAACAGCACTAGTTTATACGTCAATTCATGTCAAGGACTAACTAAATCTGAAGTTTGATGAAAATCCGTGCAATAGTTCTTGAGATACAGCTCTTGCGGAAATCGTGAAAATGCAGCACATCAGCGCCACCTGTTGAGCGATTTACACCAAAAATTAAACAGCACTAATTTATATCTGGGACTAACTAAATCTGAAGTTTGATGAAAATCCGTGTATTTTTTCTTGAGTTGGAGCTATTGCGATAATCATGAATAATGCAGCACAACAGCGCCACCTGTTGGGCGATTTTCACAAAAAAGTAATCAGCACCAAACTATATCCTGGACTAACTGAATCTAAAGTTTTATGAAAATCCGTGCAGTAGTTCTTGAGATATTGCTATTGCAGAAATCGTGAAAAATGCCGCACAGCAGCGCCACCTGTTGGGCGATTTTCACCAAAAACTAATCAGGTCCAGTTTATAACAAGATCTAACTAAATATGAAGTTTTGTGAAATTCCGTACATTAGTTCTTGAGATAGATCGCCCACAAAATTTTTGTCACATTTAGACTCACAGAGTGACAAAGTGACAGACAGGCTCACAATCAGACATTTTCTAAAAACCATCAAATCGTGTTCTGGGCATTCGAAAACGTATAAATCCGTCGAAAAACGGAAGTCAAAATTTTTCACGAAGCCAATACTTTCTTCTTGTAAAGATAGAAGAAAGTAAAAATGACAAATGATTTCTACAAATACAAATGATGAGTATATTTTTACTTTCTTCTATTTTTACAAGAAGAAAGTATTGGATTCGTAAAAATTTCCGACTTCCGGTTTTCGACGGATTTAGACGTTTTAGAGGTCAGAGATTCCAAAAAACATTTTTTTACAAAATGTCTGTCTGTGACTCTGTGAGTCTGTCTGTCTGTGACACAAATTTTGTGGGCGCTCTATCTCAAGAACTAATGCACGAAATTTTATAAAAATTTATATTCGCGTAGTCCCTAATATAAATTGGTGCTGATTAGTTTTGGGTGTAAATCGCCCAACAGGTGGCGCTGCTATGCTGCATTTTTCGCGATTTCTGCACTAGCTCTATCTCAAGAACTAATGCACGGATTTTCATCAAACTTCAAATTCAGTTAATCCTTGATATGAGTTGGTGCTGGTAACGTTTTGGTGCAAATCGCCCAACAGATGGCGCTGCTATGCTGCATTTTGCAGCATTTACACGATTTTCGTAAGATCTCTATCTCAGGAAATAATGCACGGATTTTCATCAAACTTGGGATTCTGTTAGTGCTTGACATGAGTTGACGTTTTGCACCTTGTGGTGTAAATCGCTCAACAGGTGGCGCTGCTATGCTGCATTTTTGTGATTTCCGCAATAGCTCTATCTCAAGAACTAATGCTTGGGTTTTCAACAAACTTCAGATTCAGGTATACCAGTATATGAGTTAGTGCTGTTTATGTTTTGCTGTAAATCGCTCAACAGGTGGCTCTGCTATGCAGCATTTTTCTCGATTTCCACAATAGCTCAATGTCCAGAACTATTGCACGGATTTTTATCAAACTTCAGATTCAGTTAATCCTTGACATGAATTAATGTTTAGTACCTTTTGGTGTAAATCGCTCAACAGGTGGCGCAGCTGTGCTGCATTTTTTTTTATTTCCACAGTAGCTCTAGCTCCAGAACTAATACACGGATTTTCATCAAACTTCAGATTCCGGTATACCTTAATATGAATTAGTGCTGTTTGTGTTTTGGTGCAAATCGCTCAACAGGTGGCGCTGCTATGCTGCATTTTTTGTGATTTCCACAGTAGCTCTAGCTCCAGAACTAATACACGGATTTTCATCAAACTTCAGATTCCTGTATACCTTAATATGAATTAGTGCTGTTTGTGTTTTGGTGCAAATCGCTCAACAGGTGGCGCTGCTATGCTGCATTTTTCAGAATTTCCCCTACAGCTCTATCTCAATAACTAATGTACGAATTTTCATCAAACTTCAAATTCAGGTATACTTTTATATGAATAAATTGATGTAATTTCTTTTGATTGACGTGATTTAATTGACGTGATTTATGTAGAAGAAAGTTTTGTGATGGCCCCAACATACTAGTTTTAATCTATCTTCAATTTCTGAAATAGTTCAACGATCAATAACGGCTCTGATTCTAATCTTTAGAATTAAGAAATGAAAAATCAGGGAGAATTACTTACAAAAACATATGTTGACACAATCATATAAATTCTTTTCATTAGTTTTATTAATGAAAAAATACATTTCAAGCTAAGCATAACATCACCGCGCAAACCTTTCAAACATACTTTATACACTTATTTGTATGCTTAACAACTGTATATTCAAATAACAATATATTTTCTATTTAATTGTAACGAATAAAGTCATAATACATAAAGGTAAAATAAACCCAATAGACAATATTCTCATGATGTCGCAATAAATAAGAATTTTTATTCCCTTATAAAAATAAAGTACACTACACCTGCATAAATGTCTTTACTAAAAATAACTTGCAAATGAAAAAATATGTCCAAAAAGGCCATGCGTCTGAATATTTCTCGTTGTTTCTCTTTTATCTGAAACAATGGAAGTAATCCGATTACCACCATTTTGAAGAAATTTTACAAAATACTCTTGAAATTAAAATTAAAATCTAACAAGAAAGAAAAAAAAAATCATGCTTCAAGCATAGATTATGAAACACTTTGCAACACATTCAGAATAATGCAACAAAACTGAACCGTTTAATAAGTTAAAATATTATGTCTAATTCAACCCTATGAAAACGCATAACACACTTGAAAATCCAATTTCAGCTGTTCCCATCTACAATCGAAAAATTATCCTAACTCTTTGAACAGCCCTGTATAGGATATACTTGTATCTATTAACTGCATGCATGCCAAAATTTAGTTCAGTTAAGAAATACATATGTACTTTAGTTGAAATTTCCCTTTCAGCAATTTCCGCTAATAAGGAGAATGACACGTGAATTCTTTTCTGCAGCCCTGTATATGAGATATAAAATTTATATACAACTAGTAAAATGCAAAGTAATAGTTAAATTAAAATAATTAAATTTAAAAGCGCAGACCGAAAATGAAAACGCACTTCAAGCAATTATTACTCAAAGACAGTACTGTAATCGGTTTATTTTATGTGTCCCCTGTAAATAAGCGGCAAATAATATGAATGCCCTATTCTATCGCAATCATCTTGTAGTGCAATATTCAGTGATTTATATCAGTTTCAATTCATTTGAAATAGCGTCATGTCATTAAAATATTCTGCAAACGATTTTTCCCCGTATGCCATAATGTATTGGAATTCTTTTGGGTGCCCCTGTAAATGGGCTATTAATCCCATATACTTCATACATAATACCAAGCATGCCTAGGTGATCCTAAATAACGTTTATCAATTGTATGAAAATCCCAGTACATTTACGGGAGTTAGAGCGTGGACAGACGGACAGACAAACCGAATACATAAACACTTTTCAACTTTGTTGGAAAGTGTTAAAAATGGGAATTTTTTTAAAAATAGCTAGTATATCTACAAATGAATAGCTTTCGTATAAAAAATAATCAGCAAAATTGGTTCAGTCGAATGCTAAACAAACAACCTTGTGTCTTAAATACATAGATGACACGGTTCGGCCCGGAAAGGTTACCTACACTTTCCTGCACTTGGATTTTATATAAGTAGAATGGTATTATTACATTTTTATGTATATATATAATATAAATAAACTTTGAACATAAAGTTTGAACAATAATTTGTTCCATTAAACCGGCATTTGTATAACTAAAAGGACAGGGAAGAATTATACAAATAAATTTTTGTTACAAATTGGTATTAATGTTAGGTTAAACGTATATAAGCTTCCTATTACTTAAAAAAAAAAGAAAAATTGTTTAAAGGGAAGTATAAAAAAGAAAATATAGGGGAGAGTGAGGTGGAATGGGACAGTAGGTTTTTCTCTTTATGTATCATTCTAATCATTTCATCAATCACACATTGGATGAAGCAATGGTACCCCAAGCTTCAGCTGAAAAAAGTAGCTGATCTGCATAAGCTTTCGATTGTATAAAGAAAAAGATTATTTCAAGAATCAAAAGTAAATTTGCCTCATGTACCTTTATGTTTTTTTGTATGTTATGACTTGTTTATGCATAGATGTAATAGTTTCCTCATTTATGGAATATTATACTGTATATTAACCTTAATTTAAACTATGCTTAAAAGCAGCATTTTTGTATATACAAGAAGTTTAACATAAAAGAAGGTAGAGGAAGGAATGGGACATGTCTAATTCCTTCTTTTTAATAAGATGAATGTAAATTGCTAATGTGCAAATATTTTTCGAGGGTAGTATATTAATAATTATAAAGTATATATTAATAATACATTATAAATACCGGGTGTCCCAAAAAGGACTGACTCATTTTAAAATTCAATAACTTCCAAACGGTGACAGATATTAAAAAAATTCTTGCAGGAGGGTTATGCATAAAGTCAAAAGGTTTTTTACAGTGATTTTCGATTTTAGTTCGAATTACAAACAATAGATGGCGCTGCGATCAATAGAGGCTAAATTCAGGCTCGATTTTTGGTACTTCGTGGCCCGGATAATACATTTCCATCTCCTTTTTCTGCATGGAACAACAGAAAGGACCAAAAATCGAGCCTGTATTTAGCGACTATTGCTTACAGCGCCATCTATTGTTTGTAATTCGAACTAAAATCGAAAATCACTGTAATAAAACTTTTGACTTTATGCATAACCCTCCTGCAAGAATTTTTTTAATATCTGTCACCGTTTGGAAGTTATTGAATTTTAAAATCAGTCAGTCCTTTTTGGGACACCCGGTATATTCATTTACTTCAAAATGTAAATAAATTAAACTGATGCTTTTTTAATGTCATCTCTGAATGACAATCCTGAATTTTCCTTCCAGTGATGAGGTAATGGAATTTGATATTGTAGAACAGACATTATGAACCTACAATCTTTGTTAGACTGTATATATAGCCAACACTAGACAATTTGTGCCTTATCATACATTGTTTTATAGCTGTCCCATACTTCCCTGTTAGTGGGGAGGTATGGGGCACATTTTGAAATTTACAATTTCTTTATTTATGAAATTGTTTCTGCAAATTATGTTTCTATATTGTTCAAGGACATTAGAAAGTGTTTCATTTTGTATTCTATATATCGAAAGTTTTGTTTTTGTGTCAAACAAAGTTGATTTTCTTATTTTTTTAAAAAGTGTCCCATTCTTCCCCACTCTCCCCTATACTTGAAATGATTATTTGAACAACTGAATGATATTAAATCATTTAATTTTTTAAATAATATATTCATGTAAAAAAAAAAAAAAAAAAAAAAACAGTGCGTATAAATTTTCAATATTTATTATTTTATGTCTTCTATGGCAATATAACTGCACGAATGTTTTCAACACGAAAAATCATTTTCTTTTAGAAAATACTAAAAAAAAAAGAAAGAATAATAAAATAAAAGATTCAAGTCCGTTTTAAAAATTTCAGAAACTTAATATCTCCAATAATAATAATTATTACCAATTATGACGTTTATTGTGAGCTCTTTTTCGGATCGGGTAACCCAATATTATCTGAGCCAAGGCCATATTGACATATCTCGGTATTTTAAGATAGCTCTGCTTGAACCCGCCCTGGATTTTTTTTCTTTTTTTTTCTCCGACAATCAGATTAGGTGCTGTTTGAATCTGTTTATTTTCTCCTTTTTTAACACTTTCTATTCCTAACCTTGCTCTGCAGAATAGTATTTCTATCTATGATGAGCGAGCCCGCTGGAGAAGACCTCGAGACACTCTTCATCTTCCGGAAAACATTGACCCGGGTTAATTTTTATTTCCCCTTATTCATTGATAGGGCTTGTCGTTCCTAGACGTTCATTATCATTTTATTAATTGTAAATTTTTCTTGTAAATAGCTTTTTATTTTTATTTTCTTTTTCTTTTATTATTATATCTATCATTTATTACTTATTTATTGTACCTTATTTTTATTTCATGTTAATGTATGGCGCCTTTAAATGACCTTTGTTTTCTTATTGGGGAGTTTCCC
The DNA here is from genome assembly GCA_963932465.1 of Maratus speciosus. NCBI lineage: Eukaryota > Metazoa > Arthropoda > Arachnida > Araneae > Salticidae > Maratus > Maratus speciosus. The sequence continues at coordinate 166,562,596 of OZ010790.1, forward strand.
TCTTTTCCGCGTTCCTGACGTTATGTTGTCAGGCTTCGGCTAAGACACGAATTGCTCTGCTATCATTTCTCTACCAGAGGTGCGGAGTTATGCTCTAGGAATTCTGTGAACCATCTCTTCCATGTTCCATGTTCCAACATAGTTGAAAAATGTTTATAAATTCGGTTTCGGTTTGTCTGTCTGCCCGTGCTCTAACTTTCGTAAATATACTCGGATAAACATGAAATTTTTATATGTTATTTATGTTTACTATTAAATTTTCGGTATTGAAAATGAAGTGAGTAGCATTTAGCCCGGTTACAGGAACACAAAGAGATGCCTTTATATTATGGTCCATAGAGAAAAATCGTTTCCGATGTATTTTAATTATGTTACAATACTTCAAACATAATGAAATTGCTTTGGATTACTGAGTTGGATTAAAAAAATGCTTTCTAAGGAGCATAAAATAATTAGCCTTTATAGCTGGTTTACAAGAATGCACAAAATAATTCCGTTACATTATGATCCATAGGGTAAAATCATTTGCGATGCATTTTAATGATGTTATGATACTTCAAACATAATGAAATTACAAAGGATCACTGTGGCACACTACACCATTTTTTCTATAGATTAAAGAGTGCATAGCATATATCGTTTATTTACAGAGACACACAAAAACATTCGGTTACAGGACGATTGATGATTGATGATACAATGATGATTTCATTGTTCGAAAAAAGGAAATTTCTAAGCAATATTATGTTAATTTTACAACATGTTTCATAACCTATGTCCGATGCATGAATTTTTCGTTCTTGTTTAATTGGTTTCGGGTTGGGTTTTGTGTCCTGCAGTTGGATATCGGTTATACCTAATTTGTTATTTAAAAAATAAAAGTTCTGAGTATTGTTTCATTTTTACTTTCTTCTATCTTTACAAGAAGAAAGTATTGGATTCATGAAAATTTTCGAATTCCGGTTTTCGACGGATTTACATGTTTTAGAGGTCAGGGAACCCGAAAAACATGTTTTTACAAAATGTCTGTCTGTGACTCTGTGAGTCTGTCTGTCTGTCTGTCTGTCTGTCTGTCTTTCTGTGTGTATGTGACACAAATTTTGTGGGCGCTCTATCTCAAGAACTAATGCACGGAATTTAATAAAAATTGATATTCAGTTAGTCCCTAATACAAGTTGATGCTGATTAGTTTTTGGTGCAAATCGCTCAACAGATGGCGCTGCTATGCTGCATTTTGTATGATTTTCGAAATGGCTCTACTTCAAGAACTAATGCACAGAATTTCATAAAACTTCAGATTCTGTTAGTCCTTGATATGACTTGATGTTGATTACGTGTTGGTGCAAATCGCTCAACAGGTGGCGCTGCTATGCTGCATTTTTATGATTTCCGCAATGGCTCTATCTCAAGGACTAAAGCACGGATTTTCATGAAACTTCAGATTCAGTTAGTCCTTGATAAGACTTGATGCTGATTACATGTTGGTGCATATCTCTCAACAGGTGGCGCTGCTATGCTGCTTTTTTTACAATTCCCGCAGTGGCTCTATCTCAAGAATTAATGCACGGATTTTCATCAAACTTCAGATTCAGTTAATCCTTGACATGAATTGAAGTTTTGTACTGTTTGGTGTAAATCGCTCAACAGGTGGCACTGCTATACTGCATTTTTTACAATTTCCGCAATAGCTCTATCTCAACAACTAATGGTTGGATTTTAAACAAACTTCAGATTCATGTATACTTTGATATGAATTAGTGCTGTTTGTGTTTTGGTGCAAATCGCTCAACAGGTGGCGCTGCTATGCTGCACTTTTCAGAATTTCCATTATAGCGGTATCTGAAGAACTAATGCAACAATTTTCACTAAACTTCAGAATCAGTTAATCCTTGATATGAATTGACATTTTGTACATTTTGGTGTAAATCGCTCAACAGGTGGCGCTGCTATAGAGCATTTTTCACGATTCCTTCAATCGCTGTATCTCAAGAACTAATGGACATATTTTCATCAAACTTCAGATTCAGTTACTCTTTGATATGAAATGATGCTGACTACGTGTTGGTGAATATCGCCCAATAGGTGGCGCTGCTATGCTGCATTTTGCACTATTTCCTCAATAGCTCTATCTCAAGAACTAATGCACGAATTTTCATCAAACTTCAGATTCAAGTACACCTTGATAAATGTTGATACTGATTATGTGGTTGTGTAAATCGCTCAACAGGTGGCGCTGTTATGCTGCATTTGTCATGATTTGCGCAATAGCTCTATCTTAGGAACTAATGCATGAATTTTCCCCGAACTTCATATTCAGTTAGACATTGACACATGGGGATGATAATTAGGGTCTGGTGTAAATCACCCAATAGGTAGCGCTGCTAAGCTGCATTTTGATGGATTTACACGATTTCATGGACAGTAATATCTCAAGAACTAATGCACGGAATTTCATCTTTTTAGAATCCTCATGATGAGCATAGATGCACTGTGATAATGAATTTTGAAGTATTGACAAGTATGAGATAGAAGAAAGTTTTGTGATGGCCACAACATACTAGTTAAATATGAACAAGCTTACTCAAAATGAATATACTGCAAAATCGCCATTATTCTATAGCACTCAAAAAGAGAGTCTCATTTTAAAATATTTACTCAATTTACAAATAATGAAATAAGCTGTCGTAAAATATAGGGCATACAGTTAATGATGTTGCTGGTAATATTTCATTATAGAGTGAAAAAGGTGGCAAAAAAAAAAAAAAAAAAAAAAAAAAAGGATGAAAAATAACCAGTCAAGTGCGTGTATTACTCGCGTACAGAGGATTCCGTACAATAAATATATGAATTAGTAACTGGGCATTGCCTCATATAAATACACTGCTCAAAACAATTAAAGGATATTTGAAGTTTTATATAAAATAAAGATATAAACGAAATTTTTTTTGCCGAAAATAGAAGAAGAGAATCACAAATGCAAATTTTTCTGGTTTTCAAACTGTGGAGTATGCAAATTTTGAGTTCGACGTCAAAAACGTCGCTTCAGCGGCAGCGAATGAAATTTGACTTTCAACTGGATAAAAGAGAATGAAGACAAGGATTATCGGCATTCAGTGATTGCTTTGTTTCGATGAGTACGATGTCTCAGCGAAGTCATTTGACAGATTCAGAAGCTTTGAGAATTGTTGGTAGGTTAGAAGGGGGCCAAACTCAAGCCGAAGTAGCGCAAGCCATTGGAGTGTCACAAAGTGTCATTTCCAGGATCTGGAACCGTTTTTTGGAGAGTGGATGAGCAGGCCGAAGGCCAGGGCAAGGTCGTAGACGGGCAACAATGCCCAATGAAGATCGGTATTTAGCGTTAACAGCTCGGAGACACCGAACCATGAACGCTACTCTTCTCCAACAACACCTTCGCTCGGCTACAGGCACCACAATTTCAACTCAGACTGTCCGAAACCGGCTCCATGCTGTAGGTCTGTATGCTCGCCGACCGATGGTATGTGTTAGATTAACATCAAGGCATCGTCGCGACCGCAGGGAGTGGGCAATCGAGCATGTCAACGGGTGGAGAAATGAATGGAGCAATATTCTGTTTTCTGACGAGTCCCGTTTTTCTGTGCATCCGGATAATAGGCATATTTTCATCTGGAGGGACCGTGGCAGTAGGAATAATCCTGCGTTCGTGCACGAAAGTGTCAGATTTGGCGGTGGAGGAGTGTTGGTGTATGGTGGCATCTCCATTGACGGGCGCACTGACCTCTACATCATTCGAGATGGAGCTCTGACTGGTCGCCGATATAGGGATGAGATCCTCAGACCTATTGTAGTCCCTTACGCTGCAGCAATCGGAGATAACTTCATTTTAATGGACGATAACTGCAGGCCACATCGTGCAAACCTGGTGGAGGATTTCCTTTTAGAGGAAATAATCGTTCGAATGGAATGGCCAGCGTGTTCTCCAGACATGAATCCAATCGAGCACGTTTGGGACGCTCTAGGAAGACGAGTTTCTGGCCGCCAACAACCCCCACAAATTCTCCAAAAACTGGAAAGAGCTCTTCTGGAAGAGTGGGGCAGAATACCCCAACTCGTCATTAATAGCCTCATTGAGTCCATGCCTCAAAGGTGTTCAACGTTGCTGGCCGCCCGTGGAAACCATACCCCCTACTGAAAATGATTTTCTTTGAAGAAAACACCTTTTCTTATTCTTTTTTTCTCATATGCACAAATTGTGTTTTTTTCCTTTAGTACACAAATGCGCAATAAAATGCATTTTTTTCTGCCAAACATGTGTAATTTATTCTCATATAACCTACTATGTCTGTCGACCATGTATCAATCAGCTAAACGGTTTACCAGATACAAAATCCACCTAAAACTGCAATATCCTTTAATTGTTTTGAGCAGTGTATATCATTAAAAGTTGTTATCTAGGATTTAAAAGCCGATGGCTTATAGCCCTTTAAGACCCAACCCGCACGATCGTGCGGGTTAGACATACATTTAAATTTTTGCTTCTGAGTCGTATGTAATAAAAACTCGAATCGAACGATCGTTCTGGTTTGCAGATAGAGTAAAGTATCATTTTTTATCGACAGATAGCGGTTGCAGTGCATGTTTTACTTTCTACAGGCATGGCTAGCTTTGTTTACAAATACATCGGATCTTAAAGGGATAGGGTACGCCGCCCGTGTCTTTATGTATGTCCAAACCATCCGTGTTTTTAAGGGTTGATATCTTAGGTAATTACCGACATTTGTTTTCGAAAAACATTATCAACAATCCTTTTATATTTCTGCGACGATAGGTATCCCCAGCGTTCCTCAACTTCTTTGTTGAACGCCCACAAATTGAAATTTGTATGTAACGGATAATTATGATTTTCTCAAAAACTGTGTGATCTAGGGTAATCGCTATAGTTTTCCTGCAAGGTTTAAATTAACTTCTACTACCCCTAATTTTTTCATAATTTTAGTTTCAGTAGATTCGAAAATAGAAGAGGGGGAACATATTTTTGCATTACATTTTCGACGATATTTCTGAAAATATAACACCTAAAATTACAAGACATGTTTTTTTGAGTTCAGCGTTACAAAAGCTTTCACGCGATACCCCACACGATATACAAAGAAAAGAATCCCCCCCCCCCAAGTAACTTAATTAGCCCCCCTACATTTTTCCTAAATATATTTGTGAATGGTTAATAATCTATAAATATGTGGGACAATAGTCTTTATTACTTCGGGCAATTTCGACTCCCCACGTTTACGAGTAAAATGGTTGTGGACAGGCGGGCAGACACAGGCACAGAATTGATCTTATAATGATTCCGTTTTTCTTTTTAAGTACGAAACCCTGAAAATGAAATGAAATAAAAAAAGGTGAATAAAATAAAAAGAAAGAAATAAATGCATACAAATAAAAAATAAATAGAATAAAAATAAATACTATTGCATATTGTACGTAATGTACAGTCGTGGAAAAAAAAAGTAAACACCCCCTACTAACTCCTCAACAAATCATCGAAGAAGAAAGTTACTGGTACCGAACGATTAGAAATAAAGTCTACTTTTAAATGATGTATATAAAATTTTCTTAGGGGGTCATCTACATATTAAAACGAATCCAAACTTCATTTTTTTCAATAGCAATAACCAATTTTAACGAGATATTTCAAATCTTCGGTTCAAACTATGCCTAGACACCAAATTTCAAGTCATTTAAATGATAAGTTTTTGAATTATAAACATTCAAAATTTAGTGCTTCTAATGTTAAATTACATTTTCATATTTGTACTTATATCTCCCGAAATTATGCTCCTAATGTGCTAATTTTTTGTGTAGTAATAATACTAATATACCCAAACATAAATAAGCTGAATTTGCAATTTTTATAATTTTATGATATGAATTATGAATTATGAAATTAATATTCGAAAAAAATATGAATTGCAACCTACAATTTTTTTGATGGATTTAGATTTATTAAGCCCTGCTTTATGGAAATTCAAAAATTTCACATTTTTCTTTCAAGTAGTTTTCAAATTATGCTTAAAAAACGGCAAAATGATGGTTTAAGGGGCCGTCTATGATGGAAGTAAGTAGACATTTTGAAATTTATTCTCCTGTACTGTAATCTAACACGCTTCATTGACTCCTTGAGTGGCGCTTAAGGTGCCTTGATCAAGGAAGCGGCTCTATCGGTTAACAATCCAGTACGGAACTTCAATTTGGATACAGCCCTTAAAATACGCTCATTTTAAAATAATTAATTTCTCGGAAACTTATGGTACGAATTGCATAAAAATTCGTTTTTAGGCTAATTGAAGGGTGTAAAGTTCATTTATGCTGTCAGAATTGGGTAATGCTATTGAAAAAAACAAAGTTCTGGTTCGTTTTAATATGTAGATGGCCCCCTAAGCCAATTTTATATACATCATTTAAAAGTAGACTTTATTTCCAATCGTTCGGTACCAGTAACTTTCTTCTACGATAATTTGTTGAGGAGTCAGTAGGGGGTGTTTACTTTTTTTTTTTTTTTCCACGACTGTACAAACTTAACAATAGCCGAGGTGCTAATTTTGAAGCTTACTATGAGTCTGCATTGGGTTGGGTAATCTATATCCATAACCCGTGAATCATGTCAGAACTTTTAGCCCCTGATAGCTATTTCTTTCAGGCAACAATGAAAGTGTCGCCTCTAAAAAATAACGTTACGTTACATAAGCTAGCCTTAAAACGAAGCAGATGTATCACTGTAGGGTTAAATACTGATAATCTGCACTGCAATTTTTTAAACTTCTAAGCCTCGCACATTTTTAATTTTTACACCTTCGTATAGGAAAAAAAAATACTTTTAACTGCATATCAATTTATTTTTGAGATATTAATTTTTTTGTAGTTTATAATACAATTTCTGTAATAATGGCAACTAAAGTACTCCATTTCTGTAGAAAGTAAAGGGAAAATAATTGGAAAATAGTAGATTTCTATATTTGTTTGTTGCCATTTTCTCATAACAACTGAAAAAAAAATGTAATTAAGATACACGCTATTTTGAAAAAATATAAATGAATGATTTCTGATAAAACATGGAGCCATTAAAAGCTATATTTAATTTTCAGTATCCATATTAATGTTACCAATAAATGAAAGTAGATGAATCATTTGATAGCTGATCTTTTTTTTTTGTGTGTGTGTGTGTGTGTGTGTGTTGAGTTTACAACAACGCTTTTTTTGCTGGGTTTGTGTCGACGTCCTATGCACACTTTTCTATAGATGTTCTTTAAGACTGGATCATAAATGTCGAATTCTTCATCGGATGCAAATGACGTCATTTTATATAAAATGAAAGCGTAAGATTTTAAAGCGTATTTTAAGAAGTCTTAAAACTGAAATATGTTTTGTGGAAGTGCATCATTTTTCCTCTCGCGGCTTTGAAATTCTTCACAGGTGGAAATTTGAAATGCATCACTTTTGAAAATAACGCAATTGAAATCACATACCGATAAAACGCAAAGTTTTGCAAAAAATATAGATATATTACAAATTAATGAAACAGTTCCTTCTTAAATATTTTATTAGGTCGAAATTCGGCGGTCTCCACCTCGTAATAATAATAATAATTTTTTTTTTTCTCGTTGGGAGCGTCACTACATTCTGAAAAAGCAGAATTCCTGTATCCTGCTCGCTTCTGCCCTTTTGATTCTGTTTATTTCAGTGGTTAAAGCGCGTAGTTTGATTACATGTTGTTTCTCAATTTGTGTCATACAATTTGTGATTTATTTATATTTTGTTGCTTTATTTTTTTGTTGATGAATGTTTTTACTTAGTTATGGAATATAAGCTGGAAACAAATGATGAACTATTTATATTAATTTAAGTGCAAGCGGATTTATCTTTCGTAATCGTCTGCACGCGATATAGATTTGAAAAATTTCATGACTGCAATTTGTAGCTAATGTTGGAAAAAACGTCAAAATTCTATGCGTAATGCATTATTTGCTTTTCTACTTTTGTAACAAAAGTCTGATCCAAATGTTCAGACAATCAACTATTCATCTTCGAGTCACCAATCGTTCTTGATTTCAAGTTTAAAGAAAAATTAAAGGTCACAGTGACTGAAATATTAGACCTTTTTTTTTCTTTTTGAAATCGAAGAGCAACAAGATCAAGGCTATTATTACAGATAGTTTACAACATTCGGGGGCGGAAAATTTTTTGTCGCGCTTTTTCTTACAAATGACGTAACACGTTCACGTGTCGAAATGCAATCTTTTTTCTGGAACATTGTAACTTAGAGTTTAGAAATAACAATATTATCTGGGTTTTTCTAAACAATGGTGTTTAATGAAAGCAATGACAAAATAATACAAATTACTATTATTTAGCGATTTACTGCTTAATTGGCGTGCAGTGGAGCGGCTTTCCTGTGTTACACAATACCAGTAAAACTTGATAAGACAGGATCGCAAAGTGACCGCTAGACGATTTCGTTTTAGACAGATTTTTGTCTTTGCAAGTACACCTTCTCTTACAAGTGCTTTGCACTTTTTAACACTTTCCAACGTAGTTGAAAAGTGTTTATGAATTCGGTTTGTCTGGCCGTCTGTCTGAGCACTAACTCGAATAAATATAATCGGATTTTCATATAATTGATACAGGTTACTAGGTTTTACTAATGGCATGTTCGTTATTGAAAATTGAGTGCATAGCATTTGCAGTTCATTTACAGGGGCACTCAAAAGAATGCCGTTACAGTATGCACCGAAAAAAATGGGTACTTAAAATTGGGTAAAAAGTACTCAATTTTAAACACGCGACATACTCAAAATAGCTCCGATCCAAATGTACTCAAAATTGAGGAATCCATGTACTCATTTTTGATCCCATGGTTGTGTTCAAATATAAATTGTTATGTACTGTCTCCCTGGACCTACAAATTAAAGTAAAAATGTACTAACATTTATTTTCCGTTCTAAATTATTAACAAGAAGCGTTTAATTTTTTATTTATTAAGAAAAATAGCAAAATTATTAGCATACCCAAATCGAATATTTTATAACAAGAGCTTTATTTGAAAGCACTTTGAAATTATTTTAAAATGCTGTACATAATTTATTATTTGAATCATCATGAACATCTTTTATGCCACCATAAATGAAATGAACTTTTACGGCATGATGATGTAAAATATTTTTTCGCTAAAAATTGGCACGGACATGTGAAAAGGTTTGCTGGTGAAAAATAGTTAGTTATGTATTTTAATGTTGTTGCATCATTTCAAACATAATGAAATTAATGTACATCAATAAGGTGCACTACAAGATGCTTACTATAGAATAGAGTATACAGTCGTGGAAAAAAAAAAAAGCAAACACCCCCCACTAACTTCTCAACAAATTATCGTAGAAGAAATTTACTGATACCTTACGATTGGTCATAAAGTCTACTTTTAAATGATGTATATAAAATTTTCTTAGGGGACAATATACATATTAAAACGAACCATAACTTTGTTTTTTTCAATAGTAGTACACAATTCTGACAGCATACATGAACTCTACACCCTTCCATTAGCCTAAAAACAAATTTTTATGCATTTCGTACGATAAGTTTCCGAGAAATTAATTATTTTAAAGCGAGCGTATTTTAGGGGATGTATCCCAATTGAAGTTCGGTACTCGATTGTTGACCGAGAGAGCCCCCTTCTTGATCAAGGCATCTTAAGCGCCACTAAAGCAGTCATTGAAGATTACAGGATAGCATAAGAAATTTCAAAATATCTAGTCACTTCTATCATGGACGGCCCCTTAAACCATCATTTTGCCGTTTTTTAAGCGTAATTTGAAAACTACTTGGAAGCAAAATGTGGAATTTTGGATTTTCATAAAGCAGGACTTAATAAATCTAAATCCATCAAAAAAATTGTAGGTTGCAATTCATAATTTTTTCGAATATTAATTTCATATTTCATAATTCATATTATAAAATTATAAAAATTGCAAATTCAACGTATTTATGTTTGGGTATTTTAATATTATTTGTACACAAAAAATTAGCACATTAGGAATATAATTTCGGGAGATATCAATGAAAATATGAAAATTTAATTTAACATTAGAAGCACTAAATTTTGAATGTTTATAATTCTAAAACTTATCATTCAAATGACTTGAAATTTTGTGCCTAGGCATAGTTTGAACTGAAGATTTGAAATATCTTCTTATAAATGGATATTGCCACTGAAAAAAATGAAGTCATGGTTCGTTTTAATGTGTAGATGGTCCCCTAAGAAAATTTTATGTACATCATTTAAAAGTAGACTTTATTTCCAATCGTTCGGTACCAGTAACTTTCTTCTACGATAATTTGTTGAAGAGTTAGTAGGGGTGTTTACTTATTTTTTCGACGACTGTACATAGAATTTGTCATTCATTTAAGAGACACACAAAAGAGTTCAGTAAAGCAATAATTGCTAGAAGTGCGTATTCGATTACAGTATCCCTTTTAAATTTAACTAATTTTTTGGATATTACTTGGTGTGTATAAATTATATACATGGCTGCACAAATATTTCGAGTACTTCATTACTTATTGACGGAAATAGCTGAACAGGAATTTTCAGTCGTGTTATGCGTTTTCGAATGGAACTAAATTTTGGCATACTATGTAGTATATATACAAATCTATAGATCATATACAGGACTGTTCAAAAGAAGTTGACATTTTTCTGACTATAGATCGTAATTGAGGAAACTGGGTTTTGAAATGAGTAATCCGTTTTAAAAATTGTTTACTTAGACAGCATCTTTCCCCTTATTAAACAGCGAAACTTTGATAGAGTTTTCTGAATGTGTTGGAAAGTGTTTCATAATCTATGCTTCACGCAGGATTTTTTTTTTTTCAGGACCATGATTTTTTCGCTTTTAAGTAGTTTTCCATTATAAACATAATCCGTTTTCACCAGTTTTATTGTATTTTTTAATGAATACATTACAAATAAACCTGTGAAAACGCATCAGAAGAGACTGAAGACGAACTTCGTTTTAGATACCTTTGGAAAGTGTATACGTTGAGGACGTTATTGTAAATCGTTGAGTTGAACAAGTTATAGATATAGCTGTTAAGATATAGATAAGATAGACAAAGAGAGGAAACTTTGGGTCAGTACATTAAAATGTGACAGTGCAATGTAATAAATAGCGCAAATTACGTTAAAAAGGTTGAACATACATCTGTTTCAAAGTGGCGTTCAGTTTTACATCAACTTTTAATAGAATTTTTTGCCATATTTAGTCGCAGAATGCTACAATTAACGCAATTAAGCGAGGTGGTCGCGAATTCTTCCACTGAAATATTAAATAGAAATTTTCTAAATTGAAATAGCTGTATTAGACTCTTTGGAAATTACAAGGAATGTAGGTTACACATGCACCTTTTTTCTGTAACAAATAAATTAAAAACATGTTACTAGAAATGTTTAAAATGGCAAGAGTGAGCAAAGCAGCCAGTTGTGAAGACCAAAATGACCCTAGTGCCATTTCACAATAGTCCATTGGCATTTTTTAAAGAGGCGAGTATCTAGTTACACACTGTTAAAAAAATTTCTGGAGAGAATCTACTAGTTAAAGAGAATCACAGAGAATCTACTGGTAATGCATTCAGGGCCGAAACTAGCATTTTTTACACCCGGTGCAAACATGGATTTTGCACCTCCCCCCTCCTCCGCAAAGTATATTTACAAGGAGAATTTTACTAATTTCCTAATAGCCGGCCTTTTTTCTAAATTTAAAATATGTAACATTGAACTATGTAATCTGCTTTGTCAAATATTGATTCATTAAAATCTTGAAAACGGAATCGAAAAGAATAGAAAAATAAATCGCTTTATACAAGATCCTTATGCCATATCATGTTTAGATTCTTCTAAGCTTTGGCATACCCCAGACAGGACGATTTTAACAATACCGTGCTGAACATAGACGTGAGAAAAATCAACAAACAAAATCTTCATTTGGCGCCCCTTCGTCCTGGCACCAGGGCACATGCCCCCTCTATCCCCCCCCCTAGTTTCCGCCCTGAATCCACTATCTTAAGTCTTATGTAAAATTACAGAGATTAGAAAAACAGACGTTCTATTAAATAACAGAATAAATATTAGTTAAATTTACTTAGACTTGTAAATTTACATCGATAAAAATACACTAGACTCTAAATTTATACTGTCCCCTATGTGTGTCCCCGCAAGCATGAGCCAATTTGTAAGGGAAGGTAAATTAAACATAAAGAAGCAATTTTGGTACTACAATGTGGGGTCTGAAATTAAAAGTTTTGGCGAAAAACGAGAAATGCGGAAGAAATGAAAACGACTGTTTTATTGACATGGCAATTGCAGTATATGCTCAAATGTGCCGCTAGCAGCGTCTTGTGATTGGTGTACTTTTTCGAAGATTTCAAGACGAACATTTTCAAAAAACTATTGTAACATACGAACATTTGCAGCAACGACTGAAAGCCTTTCAATGAGGTCCTCATCAGAGTCAACTGGTGTCTCATAGATGAGACATCTGGAACCTTCGAAAGGGGTACGCCAATCACTTGCTAGACGCTGCCAGGTTATCGATGTTGGTGTTGGCACATTTGAGCACTTATTGTCATTGTTATGTCAATAAAACGCTCGTTTTCATTTCCTCCGCATTTCTTGTTCTTCGCCAACACTTTTCACTTCCAATAGGGATGCACCGAATAGTGATTTGGCCGAATACCGAATACCGAATATTCGGCTAACCGAATAGTAGCTGCCAGGCCGAATACCGAATATTCGGCCAACCGAATAGTAACTATTCGGCCGAATACCGAATACTCAGCTTGTCGAATAATTTTTTATTTCAAAGTTTAAAGGCATTAAAAACAATTTTACATAACATTTAAAATAGAAACTTTCATTTTGATAATCAAGAGCTTTTTTCAAATAAACTTTATGCTGAAAAAAAAATCTGCTTTGAGTTATTTAAGAAGAGGATAGTTATAAAACTTTTTTAATTAATAAAATTTTAAATTTCATGGCTTCTTCTGTGAATTAAAACAACTGAATAAATTTTTCTTAAATTTTAAAACGAAAATTTTAAAATCAAAGAGAAATTGTGAAAATATTGGAAGAAAAATTGTACAGGATCCTATATTATTTGTTTGACAGGAAGAGACTAAAGTAAAAGTAAATAAATTAATACAATCTATTCAAATTTTATAGGGTGGCAACTCAGCAAGAATAACTGCACTACTCCCTTTGATTAAGCAAGGAAGTTTTTAAATCCATCCTAGATTGGTGTCTGGAGTGGGCGATCATTTTCAGAGATTGTAAATATTGTTCTTAAAATCTAGCAAGAAATAGATTATCTTCTGGACAATGTTCAGGAACTTGCATTTGTACATAATTAATTCCTATGAAAATTCTCGTGATTGGTAAATTTTCTTAAATAATATTTAACAAACAGCAAAAAAAAAAAAAAAAGTAAAAAATTCTCTTTTATTTAAATATATGATTCTGTTTCTAATTATTCTGAATATCTTTATAAGTTGACTGTTAAACGTAGAAGTGGTATAAAGGTTTTTAAAAATTTATGTTTTAAAAGTTTTTTTTAAGTATTCGGTTGGGCCGAAAATTTCGATATTCGGCCGAATAGGAAACTATTCGGCCTGCCGAAAATTCGGTTTGGTCGAATATTTTGGTTGGTTGGTTGTGTTTATGACGGCTAATTATCAACACGAGGGATATAGGCCCTAAGGGGGGGATAGTGCCCTTCGTGGGGGGTCTTTCTAAGGGAACCTAGCCCGTATTAACGCTTGGAAATCCAAGGTTCGAAGAAAACCACGAAAACTCCGAACGATTAGGCCGACGGGCGCGATTGGGTTCGAACCCAGCACTTCCCGTCTACCAGCTTCGAGAGCAGAACCTCTCGGCCACTGGTGGGGCTGGCCGAATAGTTTGATATTCGGCCAAACCGAATATTCGGTAACATGGCCGAATACCGAATAGATACCGAATATTCGGTGCATCCCTCACATTGCTATACCAAAATTGCTTCTTTATGTGTACTTTACTTTCCGTTACAGTTTGGTCCATGAATTTGGGGACACCCTGTATAGTTTACTTATTTTTAATGATAATAATTTAAGAAATTAATGAATTTTTGAACTTCGAAGAATTAGAATTTTTCGAGTGAATTTGAACTGCTGTACCATCACTGTGTATTTCTAACCGGGATTGGATCTCGAGTCCTCTGGATTGGAGACGAACACCTTACTGACTGTGCTGTAACAGCTGTTTACTACTGTAATGAAAAGGAAGTCTTTTATGAGTCGGCGGAGCAAGGCTTTTACTTTTAATACAGTAGAGTCCCGATTATCAAAGTTAATATGGACCAAGCTCACCTCGGATAAGTAAAAAGCATGGATAAACGGGATTTACATAAATCGTCACCAGCTAAGAAGATGAAATATAAATTTTCACTTAATTCATTCATTTTTATGGTACTCGTAACATTTTTTTGATGTGCATTTCTGTTACTTTTAAGAAATACGGGGAATGAAATTGTTTATTTGAAAAAGCCCTTGTATTGATAGTTTTTTGTTTGTTGAATGTCAATTTTGCTGCAGTATTTTTTTTTATTTATTTTTTTTTTTTTTTTTAAGTATTAACTACTGCAAGCTACCAATTACTACGATTTTTTCTTACCTGTAAAACTTACTAATTCAATCGCCGAAATCTAACAATTGTCAACGATTAAATGTGGCAAAAATTTGTATCAAATTTTAGAGGTAACAAAACCGTTCACATTGGCAGCTACATGATCCTATTAGCGTCATGAAAATTACAGGTGTAGCCTTTTCTTTGTATTCAAATTATTAAATACTTTTTTTCAATCGAACCTTCGGAAAGGATCCTTTTCTTCTGATGGACTGATCGATTCCATTATTATGAAACGGCCATTATAAATGAAATGTCGGGTGAAGATGAAAGAGCAGTCGTAAAAAGTTAGAATTCTGATTTTCTGATCAGAATGAAAAAAAAAAAAAAAATAGCCATATTTTTCTTTTTTTTTTTTTTTTTTTTTTTTTTTAAATTATCGTTTTTTTTTTTAAGGCATTGAACACGATAATGGAAAATTCACCGTTTTTTCACACATTGTGGGAAAAGCAAGCTTTCGAATTTATTTTTAAAAAAATATTCAGATAAATATTTATTTCCCAACATATTAAGTTGAGCAAAAAGTTCTGGGAAATTTTTAATCTAATAGTTACAAGAATTTGTATCGTATATAGGAGTACTAGTTATGTACAGCCAGACGTGGCCCCATTCGATTATGGCCTCTTTCGATCAATGCAAAACTTTTTCAAGGGCCGTCGATTTGAATCCTTTAATGAAGTTGAAGAAGCATGTCAAGAGTTTTTCGATTCCAAGGAGCCGCCATGGTACTTCCAGCAAATCCGGAATCTGGCAGAACGATGGCAGAAAGTTGTGAACTATGATGGTCTCTACTTTGAAGAATAGTTCTTGTTGCTTTTGTTGTTAATTTGTGCATAATAACGCAACTTTCACAAACTTCTCAGAACTTTTTGATCAACCTAGTAACACTGTTTTGATGATTTTCCCAATTATCGGGATTGAGTTCAGAAAACATTAGTCAAGATAACTGGAGTTTCACTGTACGATATTGGAATGGTACAGAATGGAATTAAAAAAATATATATATGGCCATTTTTTTCACTATTCTGACCAGAAAATCAGAGTTCTAACTTTTTACGACTGCTTTTTCATCTTCACCTAACACTTCATTTATAATGGCTGTTTCATAATAATGGAAGCCACCAGTCCATCAGAAGGAAATAACTCTGTTAAACAGAAACTCGGTTAAGCGGGACTCGGATAATCGGGACTGTACTGTATTACCAAGCTTCATGCTCATGATGAATGAAACAACTGCAAAGTGATTATCATTAAAAATTCCCGCGAACTTTCGCAGAGAAGAATTTATCCTTTCTACAATATTCTAATTTATAATTATTTAATAGTACAGTAAAACCTCCTTAAAGCGGTCACGTTCCGTTCCAATAAAAATTGGTCGCTCCGAGAGGGGGTCTCTTAATGGAGGTCATGTTTAAATTTAGATTTTAATTGTTGGAAAAAGGTAACAATTAATGTTACTAAAATTTATTTTACATATTAGGAAAAAATATGAAAATTTATGTACCAAAACGAACGTTAATTACATAAGTTAATTACTGCAGAGTTTAAAAAATGAATACATTGACGTTTGTTGTGATTTTACTGTTTTATCTTTTATAACTTTTATTTCCAAGTCCTTTCGAAATTGAATAAATAAATGCAATTTTTTTGGACAGGAACAAATAATGATGATTTCATTAATTTATCGATTTCTTTGAGAGTTTCCTGGCAGAATAGGGCAGAGGAGTTTATTGACCATCATTCTTAATTTGTCACCAGAGTCAAATTCATTGTCTAAAAAAGCATAAAGGGTTTTAAACATTTAAAAGTCGCCGGAATAAAATATATAAGAAAATTCTAAACTTAGTATAGAAGTTTGATGAATAATGCGCTCTCTGGAATTATTTGTCTAATAAAACCTTCTTCAAGCGACCAGGAAAAGACGGAATTTGTTTCATTTTCTTCAAAGAAATGGGTCGGTCATTGAGGGAGTTCAACTGGGATGGTCTCTGAATGGAGATAAAATTAGTATTGAGCCTATGGGAATAAATTTCGTTCCATGAAAAAATGGTCGTTAGGGAGGTGGTCGCACTGGGAGTTTTCACTGTATTTCTAATAAATGAGAAAAGGGAAATAAATATCTGTAAAATAATGACTGAGAAACTCAATCGAATGCATTTAACTGAGAACTAGTGTAAACTTATAAAGAGATCGTCTTTTAACACTTTCCAACGAAGTTGAAAAGTGTTTATAACTTCGGTTTGTCTGTCCGTCTGGCCACGCTCTAACTCTCGTAAATATGCTCGGATCGTTCTGAAATTTTTGGATGTTAGTGACCTCTACCATAACGCGTTCCCTATTTTAAATGGAGTTTGTAGCATGTTTAGTTCATTTACAGGGACAGTCAAAAGTTTTCCGTTACATTACGGCCAATGGGAAAAAATTGTTTCAAATGATTTTTAATAGTGTTACCCTCTTTCAAACATAGTAAAATTGATATTCATTTATGAAGTCCACTAAAATATGCATTCTGTTGAATATGCGGTGCAAAGAATAGTTATTATTCATTTACAGGGCCACACAAAAGAATTCCGTTCATAATGGTATAGGGGGAATTGTTTGCGGTGTATTTGAAAAGATTTCAGATACTATATTGTATCCGAATTACCGTATATTAGTAATGATTGCTCGAAATGCATTTCTAATTATGATATGCGCTTTTTTCATTATATTTATGCATACTATAAGTGCGCATAAATGCTATAGTCCATATACAGGGCTACAGAAATGAATTCGTAAAGGTTACTGAGTATGAGCATAAATTGCTTAAAGGTATGGGGTTTTTAAAGGAGTTATGCATGTTTACGCAGAGCTGAATTTAGTTTATTAAGAAATATTTGTGAAATATAGATGCAGTGATATACATGGTCACGCAAAGAGTTGAATACATGGCCGGGTGATAATTTCTGGAAATGTAATTTCAGTAGTTTTAAGAGTGTTTTAGTTTGAATTAAATTTTAGCTAAATAGTGGCATGTAATAAAGGTACTAGGTAAACTTCAGGGTTATACAAAAGTATTCAAGTATGTTTCCATCTATTAGTATAAATTGCTGAAAGATGAATTTCAACCTGTTATGCATTTTCTTGCTAAACTAAATTTTCCCATTATATAGTATATTTATCAACCTACAGATCAAATACAGGGCTGTTCAAAAGAATTGAAATACATTTTGCCTATGGACGGTAACTACTGAAATCTGTTTTTCAAATGTTTTATGCGTTTTATAAAATGTTTACTTAGTTATCTTATTTATCTTATTTTCCTAAATAACGAAGTTTTGTTAAAGTATTCAGGAAGTGTTGGAAAGTGTTTCCTAATCTATGCTTAACGCATGATTTTTCTTTCTTGTTTTTTCTGTGTTTACACAGAAATTTTTTAAAGTGTACAAATGACACGCGAATTCTGATGAATACCTTACCGAATTATGGAAAATAAATGGTGTACTTTCAGATGATAACTTACTAAGTCCGAAGCAAATAAAAATGAAACAATAAAAGAAAAAAAAACATGTCATTCGGTTAAAAGAATGGTTTAGTCGATTTTGTTTCTAAAACAATTGATACTAATTGAAATTAACTAAAGATGCACCACATATTGAACATTTGTATGAAAGACTAGGTTAGTTTTCCTTCAATTTGATGTATGATTTGTTGTAAATAGTCTAAATTAAACTGTCATATTATACCCTTGAACCTGGGACATTCTTTTATAGACACCCTGTATTTCTGTATGTGTAGCTTTATCCTTATCCTTATATCCTTCTATAATATTATAAATTCGAAAGTGTGTCTGAAAGTTTGAATGAAGCCAGCGTCAAAACGGATGAATTAATGCGTTTGTTTCTTTGGATATATCTGGATTACAACCCAGAAATGAACATAGGTAGTGTTTAATTTATTTTATTCAAATATTTTTCTTAACAATTCAAAACTTTATTATTTTTCATACAGAATAATTGACAATTTTCCTGTAACTTTTAACTATCTTTCTTTAACGTTGCCAAGAAAATAAAAACCCGGAATAATACTTTCTCCTCGACAATAATTTTCAGTTGAACAATTTCCATGCGAAAAATGAAAAAAACAAAGAATTCAAAAGAAAATAAATATGGCGTCATATATGAAAGAAAAAGAAAGGAATATTTTTTATTATACATGAAGCATGAATATCTGTTACTTTAATAAGAGGTTTTGTGTCAAAAATGGCGTAATGATTAGAAGTAATAATAATGAAAAAGATTTATATTATTAAGAAAATATTTCGCTTGAAAACTATGAAGTCATATTTAAAATAAAACAGGCATTTTCAAATATTCGTTAAAAATACAAGGTGCATAAATATAAGTAACTAATGAAAATGTATAAATAATTAAATTTTACAAATCTCGGACCAGTTATTTGACTCCATTGGGTTCTTGGGACTCTTTACATTTTGAGAAGATGTGTTATTATTAAGGCTGTTCTAAACTGATGTGCTCAACAAGCGCAAAACGTTTTGACACATTTACAAATTCATTTTTTAACGGAAAGATATAAAATTGGAAAGCCTGACCATGGAAGCGATTTGGAATAGAACTGTTTTTTCCATTTTTTGATCAATTAATTACCTATTGAATTATAAGCGATTTTGGTCACGTGACACGACATTTTTCTCCCCTTACTGACTGAATTTTCCTCTTTCGTTCGTAAGTTCAGTTCAAAATGTCAACTTTGACAGCATTTTCTGAAAGATCTATTGCGTTTACAAGAAAATGGAAAAAACAATTCGATGACATAGTTTCTGAATAACAACACCTTCTAGTTTCATGCGTTTCCGAACAAAAATGAATTAAAACTTATGTCAGAAAGTTGACCCTTTGGATTTGAGAACAGCTTTAAGGATCGACTGAAACAGGTTTTTAAGACGGAAACCAAATTTCGGTAATCTTCCTATTTCCGACCGAAAACGGAAACGAAAATAACGAACGAAAACGAAAAAAATTATTAATTGTCAATTTTATTTTCCATCAACATTCCCAACATGAGACATAGTATTTAGTATAGACATATTTAACGTTATTGAGCTTATTCGTATTATTCGTACTTTAGCTAATTTAAACTAGTATATTGTGGCCATCACAAAACTTTCTTCTATATAAATCACGTCAATTAAATCGTTTAAATAGTACAAATTCATATCACAATATATCTGAATTTGAAGTTTGGTGAAAATTTGTGCATTAGTTCTTGCATAGACCTATAGCGGAAATTATGAAAAATGTAGTATAGCAGCGCCACCTGTTGAGCGATTTACACCAAAACATAAACAGCACTAATTGATATCAAGGTATACCTGAATCTGAAGTTTGATGAAAATTCATGCATTAGTTATTGAGATACAGCTGTGGCGGAAATTCTGAAAAATGCAGCATAGCAGCGCCACCTGTTGCGCGATTTACACCAAAACATAAACAGCACTAATTCATATCATGGTATACCTGAATCTGAAGTTTGTTGAAAATCCAAGCATTAGTTCTTGAGATAGAGCTATTGCGGAAATTGCAAAAAATGCCCAATAGCAGCGCCACCTGTTGAGCGATTTACACCAAAATATATAAAATGTCTATTCATGTCAAGGACTAACTGAATCTGAAGTTTCATGAAAATCCGTGCATTAGTTCTTGAGATAGAGCCATTGCGGAAATCGTAAAAAATCCAGCATAGCAGCGCCACCTGTTGAGCGATTTACACCAACACGTAATCAGCATCAAGTCATATCAAGGACTAACTGACTCTGAAGTTTCATGAAAATCCGTGCATTAGTTCTTGAGATAGAGTCATTTCGGAAATCGTAAAAAAGGCAGCATAGAAGCGCCACCTGTTGAGCGATTTGCACCAAAATATATAAAATGTCTATTCATGTCAAGGACTAACTGAATCTGAAGTTTCATGAAAATCCGTGCATTAGTTCTTGAGATAGAGCCATTGCGGAAATCGTAAAAAAGGCAGCATAGCAGCGCCACCTGTTGAGCGATTTGCGCCAACACGTAATCAGCATCAAGTCATATCAAGGACTAACTGCCTCTGAAGTTTCATGAAAATCCGTGCATTAGTTCTTGAGATAGAGCCATTGCGGAAATCGTAAAAAATCCAGCATAGCAGCGCCACCTGTTGAGCGATTTACACCAACACGTAATCAGCATCAAGTCATATCAAGGACTAACTGACTCTGAAGTTTCATGAAAATCCGTGCATTAGTTCTTGAGATAGAGCCATTGCGGAAATCGTAAAAAATCCAGCATAGCAGCGCCACCTGTTGAGCGATTTACACCAACACGTAATCAGCATCAAGTTATATCAAGGACTAACTGACTCTGAAGTTTCATGAAAATCCGTGCATTAGTTCTTGAGATAGAGTCATTTCGGAAATCGTAAAAAAGGCAGCATAGAAGCGCCACCTGTTGAGCGATTTGCACCAAAATATATAAAATGTCTATTCATGTCAAGGACTAACTGAATCTGAAGTTTCATAAAAATCCGTGCATTAGTTCTTGAGATAGAGCCATTGCGGAAATCGTAAAAAAGGCAGCATAGCAGCGCCACCTGTTGAGCGATTTGCACCAACACGTAATCAGCAGCAAGTCATATCAGGGTCTAACTGCCTCTGAAGTTTCATGAAAATCCGTGCATTAGTTCTTGAGATAGAGCCATTTCGGAAATCGTAAAAAAGGCAGCATAGCAGCGCCACCTGTTGAGAGATTTGCACCAAAATCTCTAAATTGTCTATTCATGTCAAGGACTAACTGAATCTGAAGTTTCATGAAAATCCGTGCATTAGTTCTTGAGATAGAGCCATTGCGGAAATCATAAAAAAGGCAGCATAGCAGCGCCACCTGTTGAGCGATTTGCACCAAAAACTAATCAGCATCAATTTGTATCAGGGACTAACTGAATATGAATTTTTGTTAAATTCCGTGCATTAGTTCTTGAGATAGAGCGCCCACAAAATTTGTGTCACATACACACAGACAGACAGACAGACAGACTCACAGAGTCACAGACAGACATTTTGTAAAAACATGTTTTTTGGAATCTCTGACCCCTAAAACGTGTAAATCCGTCGAAAACTGGAATTCGAAAATTTTCATGAATCCAATACTTTCTTCTTGTAAAGATAGAAGAAAGTAAAAATATATGTAAGAATAAAAATATATGATTTTTTTCAGATCTGCACAACAAGACCAAAACAAATATTTGCTCCCTCCCTCCCGAAAAACCTTGCCACCCCTCACCTCCCCTGCACCTTCCTAAGAAAGTTTTGAAATGGCGCCCCTCTTTGAAAACTTCATCTCCGGCCCCCAAGTTGGCTCTCTGTGCCTCTGACCAAAACTTTTTATTTTTATATAAAATAAAATGTAATTAATTCATCAACAACACAGAGTGATTTTCTAATTATACGAATTTCATCTAATCAAAAAATATTTTAGGTATATATACCTCGACTTATCTTTTATGATGATTTTTTTAAATGATCATCTGTTATGCTAGAACTTTCTCAAAGGGCATTCGAACTTCGAACATATCTGCGGTTTGAAACTACAAATTTTTTATAACTGTTAAATCTGCAGCTTTTAATGAGTACGTGAAAAACATCTTCAAAGTTTAGTCCTATATTATGCATTGCTTGCTTTATAATTTGCACTTACGTCTTGAATCAGTCATGACTGATAATTATAAACAGTGAAATTCATAGCAAAAAAAAAGGAGTGTCTCATTTGAGCCGATACAGCTCAACTCAATGAGTAATGTCGAAATTTTCCAAAAGGAGAAACGACATTTTTAGAATACAGACAGATTCGGTCCGGCCGAATTTTTGGCAGCATTTTCGTCGAAAACGAATTCTGAGCGAAACCAAATTTTGGGTCGAAAAGGTAAACTAATTTTAGGTCGATCTCTAGTTATTATAATGCGGTTTTGGAGGAAAGCTTATTTAGTTAATTAGTTAAGTCTTTCTCTCTCTTTTTCCAAAGAATGTCAAATTGTAAAAAGTCTATGAGTTTATTAAATCTGTGAATGATGTAGATGCATTGTTGAATATTATCAAGAAGAAATTTCCATTCTTGATATTCATCGGAAATCCCAGAAAAATGCATATGTAAGTAAAGCATATTTAAATACCTATGTTTAAACACCTATATTTTATTTGAAGATTTATGCCTATTATTAGTCATCTATATTTTGCGTGACATTTAAGCTCATAAGTTCGAAAAGTTACTACGAGTAAGTTTTTCGGTTAAGGCTGTTCTCAAATCCAAACATCCCTTTTCATCATTCCAAATTATCTTACATTCATCTGAAGAAAATTGCACAACACTTTTTTTTTTCATTTTCTGGAAAGTATCGCTTTTGGAAGTAGGAGAACTTGAATAAATTCGACATGTTCCAGAAATTATCATTTCAAAACAATCTACAGAAAATATCTTTAAGAGAACCGCTATCTCCATGGATAAAATCAAAATCAAAATAAGCATTGAAAAGACACAAAAAAGAGAAAAACAAACTTGGAAACTGCTTTTAACACTAAAAACTGCTAAACTAAACGGATTGAATATTTCCAACTGAGCGAAAAAGTGAGCAAGCGAGACTCGAACCCAGATCGTTAGCTTACATTGCCAATGCTCTACCGTTTAAGCTACCTGGGTTGACAACCGGCGAGCATATTTCGCTCAGATAACCTTATTGGTAATAACAGCTGGTTTGCCATGTAGACAGTTCAACAGAATAAACCGCAGGTAAAGGAGCTCCATATAAAGGATGGGTACGTAGATGTACTATTATTTTATCACAATCATGCTGATTGGTAAAGTTACGGGGGAGTACTCATATTATATGGAGTTCTTTTACCTACAGTTTATTCTGTTGAGCTGCCTACATGGCAGACCAGATGGCAGACCAATAAGGTTGACCAAACCAGTGTAAGCCAAGGATCTGGGTTCGAGTCCCGGCTTGGGCATTTTTTCATTCAGTTGCAAATATTCAATCCGTATGATAACTTTACTAATCAGTTTGACTGTGTTCAAAATAATAGTATACTAAACTAAACTCTGTGGATTCTCCATTAAGGATCATGGCCTAAAGCGTCCAACCCTGTGCACTAGACTATGGATTCTGACTGGCCCAATATATGCGGTCAGGGGGTCAACACAACGCGGAACCTTTAGTGTTTAGTTCACATAACTACGCAGCCTAAACTCGCCAAGAAGTCATTTCGATAAAATCTTCAGAATAAGCTTTCGCCATATTCAAATTTATGTTTTGGTAAAAATTTCCACATAATAAAATGCTTTATTCTAGTAGCGCTCATGGTGGTAAAATTGCACAACTTCCGCACTTTAATCTTGCTTCTCACAAACGAATGTCGCTCAAATTTTCAGAATGAGGTTCTGCCATAGTCAGATTTATGTTTTGATAAATATTTCCATATGTTAAAATGTTTTATTCTAGAAGCGCCGATGGTGGGAAATTACACAACTTACGCAGTTTAATCTCACTTCACTCAAGCGAATGACGCTCAAATTTTCAGAATAAAATTCTGCCATAGCCAAATTTATGTTTTGATAAATATTTCCATATGTTAAAATGTTTTATTCTACTGGCGCCGATGGTGAGAAATTGCACAACTACGCAGTTTAATCTAATTTCTCACAAACGAATGCCTCTCAGATTTTCAGAATGAGATTCTGCCACAGTCAAATTTATGTTTTGATAAATATTTCCATAGGTTAAAATGTTTTATTCTAATAGCGCCGATGGTGGAAAATCGCAGAACTACGCAGTTTAATCTTACTTCTCACAAACGAATGTCGCTCAAATGATCAGAATGAGGTTTTGTCATTGTCAAATTTATGTTTTAATAAAAATTTCCACATGATAAAATGTTTTATTCTAGTAGCGCGATGGTGGGAAATTGCATATTTATTACTATGCAGTTTAATCTCACTTCTCACAAACGAATGTCGCTGATATTTTCAGGATGAAATTCTGCCATAGTCAAATTTATGATTTGATAAATATTTCCACGTGATAGTTGTTGTGGTGGTAGCGTCCCTGGTGAGAAATTGCATAACTAGAATTTTAAAATGATACTATATAGGGGAGATGGGGGCACATGTGAACACGGGGCACATGTGAACATCGCAGTTTTTCGATAGTTATTATAAGCTTTTTTATTTGAAAAAAATTACTAAAGATGATAGTACCTGTAGACATATGGTAAAACTTTTTTGAAGCTCTATGACATTTTGTTTGTCCTCTGTAGCCAAAACACTGTTTTTCGATCTCAAAAGTAAAATCATTGCTCCAAGTTCATAAGCGAATAACTTTATTTATTCATTTATTTCAATTTGAGTGTTTTACCATATACTATGAATACCAATAAACATTTTTGATAAAATTCTTTTTCTTCTAAAATTGAGAAATGCCAATGATTCATCAATTTAACAGAGCAGCAATGTGGGGCACTTGTGAACAGGCTAGTTGGGGCAGATATGAACAGTTTATAAGTACCCCAATACTCATTCTGTGATTCTGTTTCTTTCAGTTAACTTAATGAGAGATGATGTCAGTTCCATTATCTACAATTTTCCTGAAATAGAAGATATTTTCCTCATACAAAGTTGATTTTGTATTGAAACTTCCACAAACACACCTTTCAGCAAATACATAAAGGAGAACAGGCTCGTTAACGTTCAATTGTACTTTACATAAATTTAATGTTTTGTAAGTGCTATATATTATTATACTAAACGGTTTTCAACAATATTTTTTATGCATTATTAATACAAAAGTATTACTTTGAACAACTTTGCAAATTTTTCTATTACATTTGTTCTAACCTTGCAATGATGGCTTACTTCCATCTCTAAAACAGTTATATATATGATGCTTTGAATAGAGATAGATACCAGTAATATTTTAAGAAAGTAAAATTTTTAAACTGATAACTACCATAAAATCCCGATTGTACCCCCCCCCCCCCCCCCACCTTCTTTCAAAAGCAAAATAAGTTGGGGAGGGGGTTATAGTCGATATTTTTTTTAATCATTAAAAAACCCTTCTTTATCTATAATTTACAAGAAAATAAGGCAAATACAGGAGTGAGAATCTTTCGTATTTCGGCAGATTTCCGATAAATAGTATGTAAATGCTCCCTCCCGAAAATTTCCCCCAAACAAAAACCCTTAAGCAAAATTTTAAAGTTTTAATTTCTTTTTTTAAATTGCTTCTTTATTTTTTTTATTTTATTGCAACAATACTTAATGAATCATCTAAGCCTCTCCCAACCAAATCTACTTATTTTCATTTTATAATCTTTTGCTTAAACATATCACGCAGAAACTAGAGAAATATATATATATATATTTCTTTATGGTGAATTTAAAAGGTAATATAACTGATGATTATTATGACAAATGAATAAAAGAATAAAAAGCACGTTAAAAGATATTTTTTCCTTGTGTTCACATGTGCCCCACGTGTGTTCACAACTACCTCGCTGATGAGGCACATGTGAACAATTTTCAGATTTTATAAAACTATTAAAAAATGTAAGAAGTAACTATACAGGTGATTTAATAAAAATTACCATGTTTAAAAGAAAGTTTTGTTTACTATATTAAGTAGTTTTTGTTTATCGAAATTAATCCAGTTATGAGAAAAAGCTATATTTATGCGAACTGTTCACAATCTCCCCTATACTGTATTTTCTGCCACATCTCAAGTCAACATTAGATACGAAAGATTCAGCTCAACTCCCTTTAACGCTGATAACGCCTCCTGATAAGAAATAGAGGCATCGATAAAAATAGTCAGAACAGATTCAACACAACTTTTATATGTGGTTATAGCACCCACCCTGCTGAGAAATAGGCTAAACGTATTAAAATTATTATTATTTCTTTCTTTCTTTATTTATTTGTATTTTCCATATAAGAAATCGAACTTGATTTGAAAATATTTGAACAGAACAGCAGTTTGCTTTGTCTGAACCACTATTCTAAAGAAATACAAGTTAATTTTAGTGAAAGAAGTTTCATTTACCTTTATATTGTTAACGTAGAATATTTACTATACACCAGGCTTATTTTTAACAAAACTTATAGCGTTCAATATAACTTTAAAACGCTCTGCTATATTTTTTTTCTTTCATATTACTTTTAAATTTTGTTTCAGTGTAACTTAGTACAAAATCAAACTTTTTTTCAAATTAAAAACATGCATCTATATATCTAAAATGATTTAAAGTATAAAAAAATCCCTTCCGGCTCGGCCTATAGGCGCAGGTAGATTTCGAAGTTAAGTACTAATTTCAACAACAAAAACTAAATCATGATTTGAGATAAACCCACTTTAACAATTTTATCTGGCCACTTTTGACGAGTTTTGAATTTCATTTTTATATAAGAGCTGGTTTTATCAGAATCATGTTAAGGCGGTATTCAAAAAAATTCTCAACAAAAATTTTCTGACACATTTTCAGATTCATTTTTAAAAGCAAAAACATGAAACTTGCTGACATGATTTTTGAAGAGATTTATAAGCGACTTGTGTTTTTATTTTTCGTTCAAATAATTAGAACTTGATTTATAAACAATTATTTTCTCAGTAGAACCATATTTTTCGTTTCCAACACAATCGCTTCGGGAAATTTGGATCAAAATGTCTATTTTGACATCATTTTTTTGAAACATATTCTGCCTCTATAAAAAAAAAAATTGACCATTACGGTGCATTATATAGTTTATGAATAAGAGAACCTACCAACTGGATGCATTTGAAAGCAAAAATGAATTTAAAAATGAGCCAGAAAATAAGCAGTTTGGATTTGAGTACACCCTTAATACGATGATTTTTTCTTCGACCGCTATGCCTTTTTATTTTGTCTTTGCTGTAACAATTGGTCCTATCAAAAACTTGTCAATATAAAAGGTATAGATAATATTAAGAAGATTTATAATAAATTTAATTGGATTTGATATCTTCAGAATTGACGAAGTTATGAATATTTTTCTCCCCAAAACCCTAATTTTTTTTCGCCCCTTGAGCCCATTTTAAATTTTATCAAAAATCTGTCATACATAAACTTTTGGCCCCCTTTTTAGAAGTAATAATAACTTTAAACTGATTCGACATGTATTATAATTAAGATGTTATGGAATTTTTTTCGGTTTTCACAACCTTCCCCTATTTCCATCCCCTTGGTCCAATTTTGTTCATTAACGAACTTGACCGAGATTTTCTGCCCCTTGATTTCCTGCATCAGTTTGCAAGAGATATGTGCAGAATTGTGGAAGTTATCGTGTCCATTAAAAAATGATATAGATAGATATATAAAGTTTTTTATTGAGGGTGGTTTTGGATTCTTGGGGTCATGATCGGTGTAGATCTGCAAAAAGTTTTCAGAAATTCCAACATAGGAGAGAATGTAATAGGTAGTATTTCATACGAAATCTACCTAAAAACTGGGATATATGAATTTGTCAGATATATTTTATTTTATATCAAAAGTATTATATATATATATAGTATATATATACATATACTCGTATATCATATATGTGTAAAATCCTAATGAAAAGAATTTATGAATTGATTTTATGAAACGACTGATTATGTTTCACAGCTATTTCCACTAAAACATGGAACGTTTATCGGTGAAATTAGCACCAAATATCCGTACTGATCCACGGGTTTCAAAAGTGGCATTAGAATTTGAAAATTTGGATTAGTTTTCGAGGTATAAATTTTTCTAATTTTAATGACATTCCTGTAATGATGGCAGCTAAATTACTCCATCTTTGTGAACAAAATGGAGAAAAGGAAAAACTATAGGGATTATTAGATTTCTTCTGTTTCGTCATTTTTAATTTGAAATTGAAATTATCTTTTATTTCAATCGATAGTGAAGATGTGATTAAATAATGTGTTTCAGGAAAATTTGCAAAAATAAAAGCTTTTTTTTTTTACATTTCGATCGACAGGAAACAGTTTATTTTAGAAACCAAAAACCGTATTTCATCTTCAGCTTTGACATAAAAAAAGTTAAATAACTTTTAAAAAACATTTCAAAATTAAGTAACTTGCAAATGTTGACAGCTATTAAAACAATTTTTGCAAGAGGATTATGTAAGGTGTCAGGAGTATTTTTACTGCGATTCTCGTTGTTAGTTTCGAATGGCAGAGATAGATGACTTTGCAAGCAATAGGCGCTAAATGGAGGTTTAATTTTTTGGCGTTTCTCTTTTCCCAACATTGATCCGAAGGAAGGAGGTTAAATATGTGCAGTGGGTCCCTAAGAACAAGACTGCATTGGCGACTGAGACCCACTCCGTATATTTAACTTCCTTCTCTCGCATCAATGTTGGGAGAAGAGAGAGGTAAAAAAATTGGACCTCGATTTAGCACCTAATGCTTGCAGCGACATCTATATCTGTTATTTGGAACTACCAACGGTAATCGCAGTAAAAAACTTCTGACATCTTAAATAAGCCACCCGCAAAAACATTTTTAATGGCTGTCACTATTTTCAAGTTATTGAATTTTAAAATCAGTCAGTCTATTTGAGGACACCCGGTATACATATATATATATATATATATATATATATATTTAATTTATTTTTTATTTTTTTGCTCTTTAGATTTATCCATATCAAAATAATAAACATTTTATTGTACAAAAAAATTAATTAAAAAATTAGAACTCTGTGGCTTTTATCCACAAACATGGAGCAATTTAGTTGCTATCATTACAGAAATGTCATTAAAAATTAGAAAAAAAAAAAATCTCAAAAACTAATTCAAATTTTTAAATTCTAAGACCACTTTTGACATCCTCGGATCCATGGTCCAAAGTTCGATTTTTAGGAGGAGTAACTGTGAAATACAAACGGACAGTCACTTTTTAATGTAATAGATTGATGAAGTTTTAATTTCGTTATGATGAATTATCTAGAGATAAATGCTGAACTATTTATATTATTTTAAGTGCAAATGGATCATTTCGTAATGGAGGCTACACGAGATGGAGATAGATTTAAAAAATTCATGCTTGAAAATTATTTTAAAAGTCATAATAAATCGGTCAATTAAGATACAGTTTTCAAACAAATTGCATTTGAAAGTAGATTTTTGTTCTATATGAAAGTGTAAAAATTGGAAATATACGATGTTTAGAACTTTAAAGAATTGCAGTAGCAAAAATTGCAAAACCAAAATTTCATCGTAAAGTTTTGACATTCACAAAATGACGGATGCACGGACACGTTTGTCTTTTATAATATAGATATTACTCAGTGCGGTTTCGCTGAATAAAAGTCATTTTTTAATTTTTATATTATTTATTGCGTCGAATTTTCACGGAAACATTGAAAAGTTGGAATAAAAAAACAATCTTGGAAATTGCTTTTTAAGTTTCCCATTACACTTAAGATATGGTTTTTCCAAAAGAACACGGTTATAAAACAACGTTGTTAACAGGAACAATTCGCTTCGGCAATTCTTTATTTATTTCTTATTACCTTGATTTTTAGACAATTGAAATTGGATTCCCCCCAACCACAAACTGCATTTTGAAAGTAGGTTTGTAGCAACTCTTTTAAATAGCTTTTTTGTCCTGATAAGTTATCGAACAAAATATTTGACGTAATCATATGATTTTTTATTTATTTTAATTTTGTTGTTATTGTTGTTGTTTAAGTGGTTTCAGCCGGGTATTTCTTTGTTTTGTTATTTGTGAGTGATGTGTTACTACGAGACGTCTTTCGATAAGAGTTTATCAAATTAAGTACCTTTTTCTCCCCTAACAAATTGTAATAATACGACATGTTAAAAAGTCCAAATTTTATCTTTGAATGACGTATTTGCCATGTGGAAGATTACAAACAAGATTTTTTCATTTCTGGTTTTAAATGGAGATATCTAGCCCAGTGGTAGGGGAGGAAAAATAGGCCGAATTCGGAATTAATTAGGGGAAAGCTGGAAATTGTTTTAATCCATTTAGTTTAGGTCTAGAATGAATGTGATAAGTTTTCCCCCTCGTAGTAGGGGAGCATTAGAAAATATGTACAGATTTATAGTAAAAAAACACGGTTTTTTTAATACCATAACAATATCTCAAAACAGCTAACTCTTTCAAAAACATTGTCAATACAAATGTTTTAGAGCTTAAAATTCTGAGTAAAATGAGTACCTATACTTAATATTTTTGTTGAACATTAAGCTCACAATTCTACTTTAAAGTTTTAGACACGTGGTCAGGGAGTTAAACTCAGAATCGATTAGGAGAAAACTGGAAATTGTCTTAATCCCTTTAGTTCAGATCTAAAATGAATGTACTATGTTTTCTTCCTCGTACTTGGGTGAATTTAGAAAATATGTACATATTTATTTTCGAAAAATACGTTTATTTTTAATTACCTTATAGTCCAGTCATTTGGTAGAAAATAGGGGAAAGTTTTGGTGTAGTTTTGATATTTGGTGCCTTTATGTTTTTTGGGTCGCTGAATATGAATCTGAAGTTTGCCAACAAAATTTATCCCGGGAAACATGTTTTTTTGGCAAAAAACTGGAAAAAAAACGGGATTTTCTTTGTTTTTTCAAAATAACTTCAAAATTATGCATTTTACGGAAAAGTTTTCAATACATAAATTAAAGAGGATAAAATTTCCTACATTTTACGTACTAAAAGTTTTTTTCTCTGATCAATAGTTTAGCTGTGACAACGCCGCAAAAATGGGTGTGAAAATAAAAAAAATATTTTTGGCGTCAATATAGTCGCACCGCCATGAAATTGAAAAATGTTATTGGTATTCACTATTGAATGTTAGGTATTGTAAAATGTTGCATGTAGCAGACATAATTTCGTTACAGGGTTATTCAAAAGTATTTCATTATATTACGGCCTATGGGGGGAAAATCGTTTGTGTTTTTTTTTTCAATAATGTTTCATAATTTCAAACACTTTGAAATTTATATACATATCTATGAAGTGCACTACAAGATGATTTCTTATAGAATATGGTATGGGTAGTATTTATCGATCATTTACAGGGACACTAAAAAGAATTATGTTACATTACGGCCTATGGAGAAAAATTGTTTGTGGTGTATTTTGTTCATGTTACACCTTTTCAAAAGTTTTTAAATTGATATACAGGGTGATTCAGCTCGTCGGTGACAAACTTTAAGGATCGATAGAGCACACCTAGACGAACATTTTTGAATAGGGAATGTAGGGTCCCTGACGCGATGGTAAGGCGCTAGGCGCTTTCGAAAATTTGGGTGCCGAAATTCGAAACGTCATAAAAACTAGGGAAATGGTTAGATTTTCTTGCTTGTTGCGTCGAAATGATTCTGTTTGTTTAGACTTTCTTCAGTACCAATTTGATAAGCGTATCTCTTAAAACATGGATAGGGGGCGCTGCAGACTTTGGAGAGCTAGACAACAACTTTAAGCCCGTTATTTTGATAATTTAACACATGCTCGCCAAAGTTTATACTCTAACTTAAAGTTTGAACCCAAAAGTAGAGCCCTGCAAAAAGCGTAAGAGCCGGAATAAAATGTCAAAGTACAGGGTGGTCGAAACTCGAAGGCTCCTAAGAGATAAACAAACAGATTTCTTGACTTATGGCATGCATTTTCATGATTCTGTTTGCTGGGGCTCTCTGAAACTCAGTTGAACGGTACAAAAAGAAACATCGATAGGGGGCGCTTTGGGCAAAAAACATAATTCGTTGACATTTCGGACGCTAACTGGAAACGGGGCGCTACGATCAGTTAGTAATAATGAAAACACATTTTCTACCTCTGCTCAACACTTCTGAATAAATTTAGACCAAAAACATCAATGATACTGGAAATTTATTTACAAAAAATAACACTACAGAAGATGCTCGAAATTTCGACCTTGGGCCATGATGCAGGCTTCGCACCTCCGTCGCATTGAGGAGTGTGTGTTTCCAACAATGCCAGGAGTATCTCTGATCTGCCCTGCAGCTGCCACAATGCGCGCCACAAGTTCTTCAGCACTGCTGACAGGTGTATGGTATACCTCGGCCTTCAGGTAACCCCAAAGGAAGAAATCCAAGCAGGTGAGGTCTGGTGATCGGGCAGGCCAGTGAACTGGACCCCCACGCCCGATCCACCGCTGGCCATACCTTGCGTTTAGATGGAGACGCACGTCGTTCGTGTAATGGGCCGGAGCTCCATCGTGCTGGAACCACATCTGGCGACGCGAACCTTCGGGTACGTGCGCCTCATCCAGAAGCTGCGGCAGCACTTGATCCAGGAAAATCAGGTAATTTCCACCTGTCAGCCGTTCAGGTAACAAATAAGGGCCAATGAGGCAATCCCCCAGAATGCCGGCCCACACATTTACTGAGAAACGCTCCTGGGCTGCTCGGCTTCTGGTTTCATGTGGATTTTCATCACACCACACATGACTGTTGTGGGCGTTCCACATTCCCTCCCGGCTGAAGGTGGACTCGTCCGTAAACAAAATGCTGTTTACAAAACGGGGATCCCTGGATCTCATCGCCAAGTACCATCTTGAGAATTCCACTCGAGGGCCAAAATCCTGCTCTCTGAGCAACTGCACCCGCTGGATGTGGTAGGGGTGCAGATTCCGGGAACGTAAGATGCGCCACGCAGTTGCTTGCGAAATGCCAACATGTCTGGCGATATCTCTCGTGCTAAGACCTGGGTTGTCCTCAACCAGGTTAAGCACAGCCTCTTCGTTGTCGGGGGTGCTCACTGATCGCTCCCGTTCAGGCCTGCCTCCGTCGAAAGATCCCGTTGTGGACAACCTCTGGTGTACTCGAGCGAAGAAGGCATGGCAGGGGATTTGCCTGTTGGGGTAACGCTCGGCGTACAACCGCTGAGCGGCTCGTCCATTACAACCAGCAGCGCCATACGCCAAATGCATGTCAGCCAATTCAGAGTTTGTGTACCGTTCCATCCTACTACCGATCTGCAGACAAGTAACCCGAAGCTTAAGTGGGTACCGCACGTTCAAAAGACGTGTCTGCGCATACAACTACGTCATCTCGCGTTGTCGTCTACGCATTACGTATCTTTTGCATATCGATATGGTACGATATCTTTTGCATAAATCAGCAAAAAGCACCTTATGTAAATTTTATTGCGCGCATTGTGCATGATTGAAACCAGCTATGTTTGTTAAAAAAAACAAACAAACTGCAGTTTTAATAGCTTCTTATGATAAGTAAATTACTCTCTTGTTTTGTTTCTAACTGATCGTAGCGCCCCGTTTCCAGTTAGCGTCCGAAATGTCAACGAATTATGTTTTTTGCCCAAAGCGCCCCCTATCGATGTTTCTTTTTGTACCGTTCAACTGAGTTTCAGAGAGCCCCAGCAAACAGAATCATGAAAATGCATGCCATAAGTCAAGAAATCTGTTTGTTTATCTCCTTGGAGCCTTCGAGTTTCGACCACCCTGTACTTTGACATTTTATTCCGGCTCTTACGCTTTTTGCAGGGCTCTACTTTTGGGTTCAAACTTTAAGTTAGAGTATAAACTTTGGCGAGCATGTGTTAAATTATCAAAATAACGGGCTTAAAGTTGTTGTCTAGCTCTCCAAAGTCTGCAGCGCCCCCTATCCATGTTTTAAGAGATACGCTTATCAAATTGGTACTGAAGAAAGTCTAAACAAACAGAATCATTTCGACGCAACAAGCAAGAAAATCTAACCATTTCCCTAGTTTTTATGACGTTTCGAATTTCGGCACCCAAATTTTCGAAAGCGCCTAGCGCCTTACCATCGCGTCAGGGACCCTACATTCCCTATTCAAAAATGTTCGTCTAGGTGTGCTCTATCGATCCTTAAAGTTTGTCACCGACGAGCTGAATCACCCTGTATATCTCCAAGGTGCTCTATAAGATGCTTACTATTGAATATGATGTGCCATTGATCTTTCATATACAGGGGCACACATAATAAATCAGTTATATTTTTCTCTGTATGAACAATAATTGATGAAAGTGCATTTTCAGTTGTGGAACACTTTTTAAATTTTAAAAATTGCATACTATTTAGCGTATATAAATTCCATAAATCCTATATAGGGCTGCATAAGACATCTATATACCCACTTATTGCCGGAAATTGCTAACGAGGAATTTTCAACTGTGCTATGCATTCACTAACAGTTCTAAATTTTACCATATTGTGAATTATATGATAAATCTATAGTTCATATACAGGGATCTACAAAATTTTCAGCTATTTTTTCGATTTTGGTTGAAATTTTGTTTTCAAACGTGTTATATGTTTCACAAATTATTACTTAGACACCGTTTTTCACGTTATTAAACTATGAAGTTTTATTATAGTAGCCCGAATGCTTTCAAAAATGTTCCATAATCTGATTGGCGCATGATTTTACGTTCTTCTTGATAATTTTAATGATACTTTCTTAACGGTATGGAAGCTAAAATGATAAAACTATTTTTGTATTATTATAACAGATTCTGAAATTTCTTTTTCTAAAATTTAAGGTACGAGACAAGCATTCGACAGCATTAATGAAAATTGCTGTGTTGCATATTCTGTTGTATATTCATGTTTATTTCTGCACAAACCTTACAGGAAACCTAACAGGAACCTTATGTAAAGATAGGGAATCATAAGATATCATGATTAATATAGCATGAGAAAATGTCTACATTATGTTTTGCATTGTATCAAATCTGAATTTGGAGAACTTGTCTGGATCAATTTTGTAACCACTCAGAATTTGCAGCCAAGTAATATATTTTAAATGATTTTGTCCCGATATATCTACATACAACTGGCAATTTTTGTCCAAATTTGGTCATAAATTTAAACATTTCGCTCTTGCAAAACTTCATGTGCTCTTCATTGTAATTTTTCTCTATATAAACAAAATATTTTGAACCAAATTCACATTTAAATTACATTTTAATTCTTGTTGCCGTTGCATAATGGTGCAAAAGTTTATTTATGTGGCTAACTTAAATTCTGCTGTCTGATTTTTTTTTAAAAATGGTACTTGAACTAAAATGTCAAGAAAAAGTCATGCCAGAAGGTATCAAATATTTTTTATTAAAAAAACATTTATTTTATACTGTTGGTAGTAATAAAAACAACCACTAATTCTATACGTCTATTTTCTATGCTGTAGATGTCGGTGAAAAGCAGGGACCCTCAAGTAAAAGAAAGCGGAAATAATATTTTTTTGTTTTTTAAATAAATGTACTTACTAATGTACATGTTTATTTATAATTAAATAATGATTCATAATGAGTCGTCCTATTTATTATCAGCCACTTCATTGTAAAATGTAGTCATTCATATAATCTTCAGTATAATTTATAGTCAATGCTTGTGTAAAATGGTCAGTTTTCATGTTAAATCTACGTACAGCGGCGTAATTCCCGTTTTCTCTGAATTTTTTAATTTTCACTCCCATTTTTGTGGCGTTGTCACGGCTAAACCATAGATCAGAGAAAAAAACTTTTAATACATAAAATGTAGGAAATTTTATCTTCTTTAATTTATGTACTGAGGACTTTTACGTAAAATGTATAATTTTGAAGTTATTTGGAAAAAAACAAAGAAAATCCCGTTTTTTTCCTCTTTTTTGCCAAAAAAACATGTTTCCCGGGATAAATTTTGTTGGCAAACTTCAGATTCGTGTTCAGCGACCCACAAAACATAAAGACACCAAATATCAAAACTACACCAAAACTTTCCCCTATTTGTCCTTTTTGAGCACCTAATGCCTGGACTATTAACAATATCTCAAAACCGAGAACTCTATAAAAAGCATTGCCAATACAAATGTTGTACAGCTTAAAATTCTGAATAAAATGAGTACCTACATTAATATTTTTGTTCGACATTAAGGTTGCAATTCTATTTCAAAATTTTTCAAATCAAGAGATTGAAGCCAGGAGAGACCAAGTTAACTTAGCAATATCTCAAAATTGCGGTCTTAATATTGAACAAAAATATTGAGTGTAGGTACTCATTTTATTCAGAATTATAGGCTCTACAACTTTTGTATTGACAATGTTTTTGATAGAGTTAGCTGTTTTGAAATATTGTTAAGTTAACTTGGTCTCTCCTGGCTTCAAGTCTTGATTAGCGATTAAGGCAAAATTTTGCAATAGGATTGCGACCTTAATGTTGAACAAAAATATTAATGATGGTACTCATTTTATTTAGAATTTTAAGTTCTACAACAGTTGTTTTGACAATGTTTTTTATAGAGTTAGCTGTTTTGAGATATTGTTAAGGTAACTAAAAAAAACGTGTTTTTCGAAAATAAATATGTGCATATTTTCTAGCATTCACTCAAGAACGAGGAAGAAAACATAGTACGTTCATTTTAGACCTAAACTGAAGGGATTAAAATAATTTTCAGTTCTTTTCCACAATTTATTCTGAGTTCAAACCCCTGAGCACGAGTTTAAAACTTTAAAGCAGAATTGTGAGCTTAATGTTCAACAAAAATATTAAGTGTAGGTACTCATTTTACTCAGAATTTTAAGCTCTACAACATTTGTATTGACAATGT
Organism: Maratus speciosus; assembly: GCA_963932465.1. NCBI lineage: Eukaryota > Metazoa > Arthropoda > Arachnida > Araneae > Salticidae > Maratus > Maratus speciosus. Next base: position 166,599,983 of record OZ010790.1, read on the forward strand.
TTTTGACAAAGTTAACTGTTTTGAGATATTGTTATGGTATGCAAAAAAACGTGTTTTTTGGCTGTAAATCTATACATATTTCCTAATGCTCACCTAGTACGAGGGGGAAAACATAGTATATTCATTCCAGACCTAAACAGAATGGATTAAAACAATTTCCAACTCTCCTCTAATTAATTCCGAATTCAACTCCCTAACCACTGGGCTAATCTTCAAAAATCAAAATACGAATATAAGCATAGAATGTTTAAATAACATCTAGCAGAGTGTACCTGTACACATATTTAAATATTATTTTCGAGGTTTTTTTTAATTTTAAAAGTGATACTTTGAGAAAGATAAAAAGTTTTCAAACATTGAGCATGTCGTAGAAAACGAGATTTATGTGTCTAAAGATTTTTAAGCGCTATCATTCGTTTAGCTATAACAACAATAGACCGAAGTTTAAAAAATATGTTTTATAGAAAAATGTTTTTTACAGCAATGTTTTATGCCTATAATAAGTTTTTAATCTCGTAGAGTAACGCCAAAACTTACCCGTCAAAGATTTTACGGAACTATGAATTAATTACAGTCAAAATTATTATCACAACATCTCTGTTCTTCTGAAGTTTTTATGGACTTACCTATGTCATGCCATCTGTGGGTATATAGAAGAAAAACACCAATCAGCGTGAAGAAAATTTAACACTGCTTTCTCTTCGTCCAATAAGCAGTCTTTTTTTTGGGGGGGGGGGGGTATACCCGCAGATGCGTGGATAAAACCCATTGTTCAACATTAAATATTATTTTAAGACGAATTTTTGTAATAGATAAAATTAATAAATAAAGTTTTTATTAATTAAAAAATCTATATATATATTACGCTATCGAACCTGCCACAGAAATCACGATATTTGTTAATTGTTTAATGGCAACGGCCAAATTAAAAGCATCTCATTGGTTATTGAACAGCATTTAATGCATCTCCATACATATAAGGGGGGGTTACCATAGGGGGGACCCAGTTCTGTCGCCAACTTGGCAATATCTCTAATTTTTCGCCAAATTCCCATAGACTTCCGTTGTAAACCAATAGGGTTTACTTGTTTACAGAAAATCAACTAATTGAGATATTTTAATGCAACAAAAAATAATATTAGATTAAGGGATTGTATTAATTATATTTAAAGGAGTCCAAGTAAATTAAATTATGAATAAAAGCAACATGATACAATGCTTAGCAGGCTTTATCAAACATAAATTTTAAGGGAGACCAAACTGGTCGCCAAGGACGACTAGTAATTAATATTAGGCCTACACGTACAACATTACATATGACTAGCAGGGATGACCGAGCTAAGCTCGGTCAAAATTAGCCTTGTGTTCAATTCGATATTTTATTCTCACTGTATTATTCTTGCTGTTTAGATGCAATTGGCATAGTCCTGATACATATAGTGACCCAAAATGATCCACTAACCTAATTTTTTCGAACATGCGACCTAACCAATGCTCTTCTCGAACCCGAAAACGATAGAATACAAAATTTAGTCAGAATCGTTAAAGTCGTTTCATAGATAAAATTAGCTTGACTCACGGTAACCTAAAAGGGACCAAGTAATCGAATTTTTTCGAACATGTAACTTAGCCCACATGTGTTCTCATACCCAGAAACGATGTAATACAAAATTTTGTCAAAATGTTTTGAACCGTTTTTTAGATACAATTAGCTTGACCCACAGTGGCCCCGAAATGACCAACTAATCTAATTTTCTCGAACATGTGACTTAGCCCAATGGTCTTCCCATGCCCAGAAACGATATAATTCAAAATTTTGTCAAAATGTTTTGAGCGTTTTTTAGATACTGTTTGTTAGCTTGACCCACAGTGACCCAAAAATGACCCACAAATCAAATTTTCTCAAACATGTGACGTAACCCAATGGTCTTCCCATGCCCAGAAACGATGTAATGCAAAATTTTGTCAAAATCGTTTGATTTGTTTTTCAGATACAATTAGCTTCACCCACAGTGACCCAAAATGACTCACTAATCGATTTTTCTCAAACATGTGACTTTGCCCAATGGTCATCTCATACCCAAAAGCGGTATATTATAACATTTTGTCAAAATATTTTGAGCCGTTTTTTAGATACAATTACCTTGACCCACAGTGACCCAAAAATGACCAACTAATCTAATTTTCTCGAACATGTGACGGAGCTCAATGGTCTCCCCATGTCCAGAAACAATATAATGCAAAATGTTGTCAAAATGTTTAGAGCTATTCTTTTAGATTCAATTAGCTTGACACCTAACCCATTATGATCCATTAATAGAATTTTCTTGAACATGCGACCTAGCACAATGGCATTTTCGTGCCCCAAAACGATAGAAAACGAAATTTCGTCAAAATAGCTATAATCATTTTTTAGATAAACTTAGCTTGACCCACATTGACCCCAAAATGACCCACTAATCGAATTTTCTCGAACATGTGACTTAGCCCATTGGTCTTCTCGTAATTCAAAACAGTAGATTACAAAATTTAGTCAAAATCGTTAGAGCCGTTTTTTAGATAAAATTAGCTTGACCCGAAATGACCCACTAATCGAAATTTTTCGAACATGTGATCTAGCCTAATAGTTTTCTCGTGCCCTAAAACGGTTGGCTATAAAATTTAGTCAAAATCGATTGAGCTGTTTTTTAGATAGCTTGACACTGACCCATTATGACCCAAAATGACTTACTAATAGAATTTTCTCGAACACATGACCTACCCCAATGGTCTTCTCGTCATGGTAAAATACAAAATTTAGTCAAAATCGTTTGAGCCGTTTTTAAGATAAAATTTACATACACACACACACACACAATTTTTGCTCGTATTATAATAAAAGATTTTAAGGCATTTTATTACATTAAAAAATATTTTAATTTTCTTCTGTGTTCTGAATTTTCTGGCAAACTCAGAAGCCAATTCTTAATTCCCAGAATACTCAATGATGACATCACAAAAATACCTCCTGAGATGTTATATATATATATAGCTGGATAGTTTTTGAAAAACATTATTTGATATACCATGGCTACAACAATTTCAGTAGAAGCTCTCACTACAGATATTATACCAGCAGCTTTCGCTTGAAATGTAAGAGTCGCGGTTGCATTTGCAGCAAAAGCCAGAATTCCTATTGACACATATAAAAATTGATCCCATCCACAATTCACTAGAGTATAGGTTACCATTACGTCATTAATAACGGCATTTTCCATCATTCCAAGAACGCCGAAATATAACATTGGTATAGAGAAATGTATATCTTTCATTTTTCGTAAGGTCACAAAAGTAAAGGACAGAGTTATAACACATCCCACAGAAGCTGCTAATCCCGATATATAGCTATGATCAAATTGATAATCACTTCTTTTCTTCAACAATTCAATCTTAAACAACAGGCAATCGAGTTGATAAAAATATCCCACATAAAGTGATCACCAGGCTCAAGCTTTGAACCCAACTACAGCTTTCTAAGTATAGACGAGCCAAGAGTATCGTCACTGCGGGCATAATGGACAAAATTATCGCTGCATCTACAAGCGGTAGTAATGCATAAGCTATTACATTTAAGTGCAAAGCAGTACTGCCTAAGAAGCTCCTTGCTATTAATAGTATCCTATCCTTTTTCTTTCCTAATATATATTTTGTCACAAGCTTTAACTATCGGAAGACTCCCTGCAAAAACGCCTGCATTACGTACAAAAGTCAGTTGTCCTGGAGATAGGTAACAAAGTTTTATGACAATAACACTCGACAGTCCAAATATAACTGTCGATAAAAATACACAGAAAACTCCCAAAAATGGATTCTTAGTTTGTTTTTGCGTTTTCTTATTAATTTCTTCTGTTCTATTCTCAGAAATGGTTATGACTTGATTGTAGCATTCCATTTTTTCGGCTGCATTTATTTCTAGCAAAATATTTTCCAATGAATGTGATCTCTTCTTGTAGCTCATTGCTAAACTTGTTTTCTGAATAAAAGAAGCACCTAAAAAAGAAAATAAATGCTTTAAAATATCCCGAAATAAAACATGAAAGACGTCAACGGCAGCCCCGAGATAAGTCGGGAGTAACAACACTGTTTCCTTATACCTGCTGCCAGTTAACAAAACAAAATATCTTGAGAAAATTAATAAACATAAAAGCCAAAAAAAAGAAATATAATAATAGTAATAATAATAAGTAATAATAATGATAAAAATAACTCTTTTTTAAGCATCCAATGTTTATCTTGAAAATCACGCTTAAATTCATGACTGAAATTCACGATTTTTACAAAATATTTCCCTTTTAGTATGTTGACTTCTCGTAGGCATTGAACTTCACCGCTTTTTTACACATGGTGGTAAAAGCAAGCTTTTGAATTTCTTAAAAAAAATATTTAGATAAATATTTATTTCCTAGCATAATCTTTTTTTGATGATTGCCCCAATTATCCGGATTGAGTTCAGAAAACATTAGTCAAGATAACTGGAGTTTCACTGTACGATATATTCACTAACATATTCAAGTATTCAGCTGTGGAAAGCTTAACTATCTTCCCTAGCAGCACCAATCCATCCGTAGTTAATTGACTAATCTTCGATCTCACCTAAAACTCACCAGCTATCTACATACTGATATCATTTAGAAATACTCTGACATTCTTTGCATGATGAAGCAAATATCATCGTAAAATCAGTTCTAAACAATGTAATTTCTAGATAAAACTGTGAGAAAGCTAGTTTTCCCGGGCAATACTACACATCGATGGACTAAACAAGAGCTTCCATCAGGGCTCGAAATGGAAAAATCCACGAACCAGAACGTTATTTCAAAATTATTATATATATATATATATATATATATATATATATATATTTTTTTTTTTTTTTTTTTTTTTTTTTTTTTTTTTTTTTTTGAAAGTACAGTAAAGTTCCGATTATCCTAGTCCCGCTTAACCGAGTTTCCGCTTTAACTGAGTTATTTTCTTCGGACTGATGGCTTCCATTATTATGAAACAGCCATTATAAATGAAGTGTTAGGTGAAGATGAAAGAACAGTCGTAAAAAGTTAGAACTCTGATTTTCACGTCAGAATTGAAAAAAAAATAGCCAAACTTTTTTTTGAAAAAAAATTATGGTTATTTTTTTTTTCATTTTGCCCATTTTTAATGAATTTTTTAATAATATTTTCCATACTTTCATGAACCGGAACAATATTTGTCGCAATTTCATGAACCGGAACATTGCTCCGGTTTGCTCGGTACATTTCGAGCCCTGGCTTCTATCCATACTTCCTACGTTTCCGATCGCCGATCGTCAAGCATCTCCATGAGAGATTCCGCTGAGTTTTGGAAAAAATTCATTTTATAAGGTGATTCTACAACAATTAGCCAGTGACTTTTCATTTGTTGACGATGTAAGGCTTTTCACTAACCTATCAATTTTGGCTACTAGGGTTGGAATCTATTGATGTTCATGTACTATTCTTATAAGCATACAGCAAAATCATCGTTAAGTACGTGAAGTTTAATTAATATGGGATAGGAAATTACGATAATATAATTCTGAGAATGATTTTCTACAGTTTCTAATAATGGTAATAACATTAGTTATAATATAAAGATGTTTTCGCTATTACTGTATTAATTATGATTCTGCTCAATTTTAAATAAATAAATAAATTGTCTTTCTAATTAAAAAGTTAAATATATATGTATATATATATATAATTACCCAAATTCTTCTAATCTGGTCCCATGATTGAGTCGTGGTCCTTAGCCAAAGCAGTTTTGAAGCGACAGGCATTACTGCTCATTACAGATGACAGATAAAGGTTACTTAATTCACAGTGCATGCTTTCAGAACCAAACAACATTCTTAATTTACAGAACAATTAATTACATGCAAAAATATAATAGATAAAAAAAATCTCTGGATAAGAAACAATTGACACGAATATACACTCTGCTGAAAAAAAAAAAAAAAAAAAAAAAAAAAAAAAAAAAAACAGTGGCACTCCGGGAGTGCCAATAGAAGTGAAAACTTAAAAAAAACCGACAATTTGGCACAGATGTGATATACGAACCAGGTTTGGCGCGATTTTTTAACGTCAATTTGGCGAAAGCCCGTTTTCCAATACCAGTTACAATATATATTTTTAAATTATTTTCTATTGTTTTAAAAAGTAAACAACAATAAATAAACGATAATTTCATTAATAACTATAGAACAAAACAATTGTACAATTTAAAAAAATAAACTAAAAGTAAATGAACAATTTATTAATAAATAAGCAACAGTAGCCGGGTTACCTTGTAAAATAAAGTAACGCCATTTTGCTGTCAATTAGGAACCCAAGTGCGTATCTGACATCTGTGCCCCGTATTTTATCTTCCGTAATCGAAATTCCCGCCAATACTGTTGGTCATTGACCAGACCATCAACACGATAAAATACAGCGTTATCGGTTTTTAGTTACACGAAATAGGTACGTCACGAATACGGTATAATTCATTTTAACTGACAAAAAACAAAATAATAATTTGTTTTACCAAATGTTGTTTTGGTGAATTTAAATATTTCTACAAGTCAAATAATTCTGCAAGTATGTTAACATTTCTTGATAAATAATTACGCTTATGCTTTTGCTATATTTAAAACCACTACCATATTATTAGAAATATCGCTATAATTTGATGCTATGACATACACCATAACGCAAAAATAACACGAATTTTAAAAACAAGAGAGTTTTTCTGCTAAACTTACCCGATATTTGATCGAATAGTTCACTTTTGCCGCCAACTATTGACATAAATAACAACTGTTGAATAATAATTTTATTTTGCTAGAGCAAGGTAGTTTTATTTTAGCAAGATTCACGAGACTTGGCTAATTTTTACATGAGATGTTTTTGATGAGATTTCCTTTTTCTAACTCTTGTACGTGTATTTCGGGAACCAATAGCGCACAGGCAAGCATGCGACGCGCTTGCCTGTAAATTGTTGTTATTGATTAAGCAATCAATAACAATTAATTTCCCGCCCTCCTCATACCGAACTATGCACAATACATGTACATACTTATATACAGAGGTGTCGGTTACAATAACAGTATCACGAGTTCAATGGTTTTTCCCATCCCAAAAAATGCCAAACGCGCCCAAAGAAGCTTTCACTTCGATAATGAAAGTATCAAGTATTTGTCTTTAACAATAAACACAACAGCGTACTGCAACGAAAATGTAAATTTTGTGTGTGTTCCTGTGTGAACAAAGGGAGAAAAAGTGAGTTTTAGCTTCGTTCTTCTTTTGCGGATTCAGCTGAAGAGGGAAATGTTCCTGTCATTCACCGCTTGGCGCGCTAGTGTCTATGTGCCAAAATGCTAGCATGTCGGTTACGTAACAGTGTCCCCAAATCAGTGGTTTTTCTCCATCTCAAAAAAAGCTCAACGCGCCTAAAGAAGTTTCCACTTCAAAAAATATATGCACCCAGAAAAAATTAAGCCAGAACTACGAAACTTGGTGTGTTGATGAGATTTGATGAGTTATGTAACTGATTAACATTTCAGCACACATGACCAATTGGGACTTGTGCAACGTGCATTTAAATTGTGTAGCAGGCAACATTTAAAAGAGCAGGTACTCAAATTCACGAATAATTAGAACTGTACTATGATTGTTGATACACGGGATTTTAAAGAAAGATGGCTTTAATATGTACTCAACGGCTCTACGAACAGCTGTCCAACTTCGAAAGGGGTCGCATCATAGGCCTCAGAGAAGCGGGTTGTTCGAAAAGATGTATCAGCTAGCATGTTGATCGAAGCGATATCGTAATTAGCGCAGTCGGCAGCAGTGGGTCACAAAAGGCACAGACAGCCGCCGATTGGCTGGGGACGACGCAGGCCATAAATGCATGAAAGGAACGAGCAATCAGGAGAGCAGCCACGTGTACACCAACAATGTAGCCGGGTTAGGTTCCCTTAGAAAGACTCCCCACGGGTTGCACTCCACACCGGGCCTATATCCCTCGTGTAGATAATCGGCCGTCATGAATAAAGCTGCGTTTGGACGTTCCTGCAAAAGATCGTCTAGAAAAAGCCATAAATTTTACCTTTGAAAAAGGTGGTAGCTCCCTTTTAAAGTGGAATGGGAAGGAACACAACCTAAACTATATCGAATTGACAATAGGAGTGAAAGTTTTCTGTGCAATTATCTCCCCAAATAGCAGTCATAAAACTGTCAACGCAATTGGTGTTTAGTTTCTGTCCAGAAACTTGCCCCTCCTTGTCCTGAAAAACCCATTATACATCAAACGCACCGACTGGCGAGAACAATAAAAGTGACTGCTGACCGCAACTAGAAGGAACGTGCGTACGCAGCTTAACACCAACACCAACAATGTCGCTATCATCTATTCAAAGCCATTTGCCAGTTAACATGGATCAAGTGGTATCACGGCATACCATTCGTAGACGACTAGCCGATCTGGTTTCATGTTTCGACATTTATTAAAGCAGTTGTCACTAACCCTTCAACATAGACAGTGTCGTCTGGATTGGTGTCGATCTCGCGGAAGCTGGATAGTGTCTGATTGAAGAAATGTTATCTTCAACGATGAATCCAGCTTTTTTCTCAATACTGGTGATCATTGCATGCGTATGTGGAGGCAGAGAGATCAGCAGTCTAATCTTGCATTTGTTACTGAGCGGCACACTGCTATAACTCCTGGTGTGGCAGTCTGGAGAGCGATATGCTGGGACAGCCGATCACCTTTAGTCGTGCTTTAAAGTACTTTGACGTTTCACAGGTACGTTCACGATATTTTGCAGCCGTTAGTATTGTCTATGCTATCAAGTCATCGAGATGCCATTTATCAGCAATAAAACGCTCGGCCACATACTGCGCGACTCTCACGCTCACCAGATCTTGTTCCGATAAAGCATGTTTGGGACATGTTGGGACGGCGACTTCAGCCGTCTCGGAATATCACCTAACTATTTGATCAGTTGCTACGCTTATGGTCAAACCTACCTCTAACCCAAACATACCTCTAAAAAAGCACCCTTTAGAATAAATAGTGTCTAGAATAGTTAAATAAATTTAAAAATATGTAGGTGCCATTGTTAAAAATATTCAAGATTTAGCCAGAAATTTCAATAATCAAATGAAATGTATAATTTCAATATGTTTAACCTATCACTTTGTAATTCTTGAAAATACAGATGCATGAAATTAATCCACTTTGTAGGCAGTTTTTATCCCCAGACAGGATGTGTACTTAAAAATAATTGAAAAGCCTCGGGAAATTATTCCTATGCTTCAGTACAATCACCACAGCTGATATATTTTATTCAATTATGAAAATTTCGTTATGTCATACGTAACTTTATATTGCAAATAATTGTGATCTTGCAATGATTGGTTTTATAAAAAATAGCAATTACAACGAAAAGGAAAAATGCAAAGATAAGGATTAGAACTTAATTTTGATTGCAATTTAAATTTTTGAATGGCTGTAAGCGTTTAAGCATGCTTGTATTTTTATTTTAACATATTTTTCTTTATGTTTGACAGCGTACTTTTGTATAAAATCTTTGCTATTTTTATTTTTACAGAATAACAAAAGTTTGGAAGCATTAAAATGGATGCCTTTACTTGATAAATATTTTTAAAAAAATTCTGGTGCGTGTTTTTAATTTCTCTAATAAGTAGCTTTAAATTTTTACGGTTTTTTTTTTTTTTTTTTTTTTTTTTTTTGTATTTTTAATTGCATAGATTTCATCTTTTAGCGATAGTGATAAGGTTAATCTGCTTATTATTTTTGATAATGTGGTCCGCGGCTTCGTATACAATGCTTAACTTGGCCCGCGATAGTTAACGAATTCGACATGCCTGGTTTACAGCGATGCACAAAAGAATTCCATTACATTACGATCTTTGGGGAAATTCGTTTGCAGTGTACACTGAAAAAAATGAAGTACTCAAAAATGAGTAAATCGATGTAATCATATCGAATCGAACCTATTTTTTCTCAACTTTGTAACATCACATGTTATCAAACCCCAACAAAACGTTTATTATGTACACTGTCATGGTTTATTTCCTTCATGGCGGCATAAAAGATGTTTATTAATGTAAATATTAAATTATGCACAGTATTTTAAAATAATTTAAAAGTGCTAGCAAATAATGATCTTGTCATAAAAATATTCTATTTGCGTATCTTGATAATAATTTTGCTATTTTTCTTAATGAATAATCAATTAAACGTTTCTTGTTAATAATTTTCAGCGAAAAAAATGTCAGTACATTTTTATTTTAATTTGTATGTTTAAGGGGTGGTACATAATGATTCATATTTGAACACAACCATGGAATCAAAAATGAGTATACGTATTTCTCAATTTCGAGTAAATTAGGATCGGAGTTATTTTGAGTATGTGATGTATTTAAAATTGAGTACTTTTTACTCAGATTTGAGAACCCATTTTTTTTTTCAGTGTAACTTAATGATATTACACTTTTTCAATGAAATTGGAGTAGATTACTGAGATGCAGTACAGCTGTACAGCATGTTTTCTGTAGATTTATCGAATACATAGGATTTATCGTTTATCTACAGATGCATTCAAAACAAACGCATCAAAAAATTAATCATGTATAGATTGCCTACTACAGATCACAATGAGCAGTGCTTTGCAACAATGGGATTTAAAGTGAATGTGAATAACAATAAAGGGTTGCCACAGAAACACTCTTTTGTGCCAAACTACTCACACTAACATACTCCAACTGACGTGCAATTAGTGAATAACAAAGTAATAAGATAAGAAATAATCCTTTGAAATTGTTTAAAATATTGTATATCGGGCAAATTAATGAATCGATTAATCTGTCTATTTTAAAGACGTCCAGTAACACAAAAACAGAATAATTAACATAAGCATTTACTGATAGAAGTCATAAAAGTTTTACCTAATTCACAGAGGCAGCAATTGAGGATTATAGTTCTGTTCCACAATTATTCGTCTTTAATCAAATAACTTGCAGGCTAACCAACTTCTAACTTTCACAATATTGAGGCTTTTGAACATCTGTCTCATAATTTTTATATTCTTTACGTAGCAGGTGGGAATAAATAATAATTTAATGACCCGTAAATCTTGCATTTGGAATTTCCGAACCGATTTGCATTATTTATACAACGGATGTTTTTAAACGGGAATTGTGTGGCGTAATTTTATCTTGTCTCACATTATTCTTATATAGATTGACCTAAATAGAAATTTAACAAAAGAAAAAGAAAAGAGAAATATGCAAAAAGAGAAAACAAAAAAGAACAACAGCACATATACTAAAATATGGCTGCGTAATATGTCTGCATATATTTCACATCTACTCCTCCTAGCACCGAGTTCTTTATCGTTCGATTAATTGACGTTTTACAAAAAGAATGCAATTTCTGGGAAATCTTTAAAAATCATATAATTTTCCGGAGTGGTATTTCATTGTTTTCAAATAAAATCTTTTCAACAGCTTGATGTATATCGTCCAATTTGTTTAACTGGAACTATTGGAGAAAACAGTGAGAATTATACTTTCCGAATATCCACAAACTTAAAAGTTGCAATACGTAACTGTTCAAATACATACTCCTGTAATGACATTTTTGGAAACATATTTATATAACATAATGTTTGACGTGCAACAGCGAAGCAGCATCAGAATGATGGTTCAAAGAATAAACTTAGTTTCGTAATTACATTATTGAATTACTTCAATTTACAATATAAGCTTTTAATAAATCAATAATTAATCAGACTTTCCTTCGGTTTAATTAGTAAAATAAAAAAAGAACGAATCAAAAATATGATAAATAAAAATAAAATTTTCAGCCTAGAAAATCACCCTTAGAAATAATTGTCTATGGCCTTTGGTCACTGTTTCCATTAATAAAATTATTTCTTATATTACGCTCCATCAGCCGTCAAAATTTGTACCATGGGGTCTCATTCACACTGCATAAAAACGACTATACAAGACATAATGCTGGTTAACCCGACATTTTTTTTACATTTCATACACTGTTAAAAATGTGCAGCAAACTGTATAGTCATTCGACCATTTTTTATAGAAAACTGTTATATAACTGTGAATTAATTATATTCCGACCATAATATTGGCAATAATAGGGTCAGAATAATCCCTGTAGCATAGGGGTCAGCACGGCTGTCTGCCACGCTACAAGTCGCGAGTTCGAATCCCGGCTGGGCTGGGTAAAGTTCACCCAACGTTTCATCTCTTCGGGGTCGATAAAATGAGTACCAAGCATGTTTGGGAACGGAACACCGAGGGTCTCGCGTTTGACTGACCACGTGACCGGGACATATGCTGTATACCACTTTGGAGTCCAGGGTCAAGTAAACAGTGTTGGGCATTGCAGGTCCTGATCCTTCATGGATCGTATAGCCACATGCTTATTTTAATATGGTCAGACTAGAGTTAAATTATGGTTATCTAAGCGTTTTCTATTAAAACAGTCGAATTCAATGGACTGGACAGTTTGTTACAAATTTTTAACAGTGTAGAGATGTAAGTTATAAAATCCGTAGATTTTTTTTTAACAGATACTTACTTTAAACAGTTTTCTATCAGGTTGTAACGAAAGTTTACCGCCACAGCTAATACAGTCTGTGCAAACAGTTCGCGTTGACGTGTTTGCTCATATTTTGTCAAACAATTTTTGACATTTGAAAGAAAGAGACTTGCTTTATAACATTTTAGGGAAGACTTTAGTGCGTAACATATTGTTTTCCGTTGCTTAGTCATATAATTATAGGGGAAAGTTATATAATCATGTGAACCCAATTATGAAGGATTAGTCTTATTAGCTGAATGAAAAATGCAGAACTATTTTTATCTCTAAGTATATTGACGGGTTTATCTTCAGTAATGGGGCTGTTCGCTAGGGTATTCTTATTTTAATGAGTGTGCCTGACACCTATTATGGCATGCACCTTTGTTTAAAACAATATAGAATGACTTATGTTTTAAGCGACTATCTGGTATGCAACTTGATTACAAAATACTAACCTGCAATAATGCTTAAGGTGCTTCTCCAGTTCCCTGCTCAACAACGCGAAACTTTCTGACACATTTTCTGACTCACTAAACGTAAAGGCTTAAAATTTGTAGGCCTGACTATTTAAACAATTTGGAATTGAAATGAGTTTTTCCTTTTTTCATAAATAAATTACTTATCGAGTTATGAGCAATTGTGGTTGCGTGGCGGCCTGTTTTTATCCTTTATTGCACTGTTGCGTCCGAAATTCAGTTCAAAACACAAACTGAAAGATCTTATACCTTTACCAACATATGGAAACTATCTTTCGATTACATAGTTTCTAAATAAGAACTCCTGTCAATTTCATGCGTTTCCGAACAAAAATTAATTAAAAAATATGTCAGAAAATAGCTCCTTTGGATTTGAGAACAGCCTTAACTTGACGTTTATGAAAAAACTCACATTTTTAGTTTTAATTTTGGAACTCGCGAAATTTAAATTTAGAAAAAGGATGTTCTTTTGACACATTGTGGTAATTTTTTTAAGTTTTAAAATTAAAATACGTGTTTTCTTTGGCGCACGTAACAGAAGTATACAATATCTTCCACAATACGGGGGAAAATGCAAAAAAAAAAAAAATGCATCCAAATGAGGTAGTAGTTACTAAAATTTTTTTTGGAAAATTTGAAATTTTATTGAAATTAAATCTGAAATGATCAGATGAAATGATGTCATTTTCATTAATTTTAAATCTAGACATCTGTCAAGAATTTTTTTGAAAATGTAAATACCCGCTCTCTTTTTGCTATAAATCACAGCAAGTGTTAGCACTGAATCTAAACCAATACAACACTTAGTGATAACGTGTAGCTATAAGATATGGCTGTAGTATACAATCGAAGTAGTAAGCAAAATATAGGAGCCATATGCTTACAATGAGTTTGATTACGTGTTGAAAAGATTTGATAGAATGTGACGTCATATCTAGTCTTTTTTTTTTTTTAATTGTTTTCATGAAATTTGACTGTTTGTATTAAAACAGATGTTTTAATAAAAAAAAAAACATTCAAATTGAGGTGCTACGTTATTTTCTCGCTCTTATAGTTAAAGTTTTTATTTTATACTAGGGGGCTCTGCCCCCTGCAAGCTACGCTCGCCAACCCCCGTTCATACACCGCAGAATCTAAAAACACGCTAATCTGATCGGTTTAAAAAATATTATAGAAGATTGAATTATACGGAAGAAAGCTGTGCAGATCTCCCTGTAAACGGGTTTCCATTCAATTTCCTTTGATTTCAAAAATTTAAGGCCGAATTAGTTGCTGTTAAGACATCCAATGTTGTTTTCGTGTTTGATTAAAGAGGATCAGTTAAACGTTTGAAAAGAAGCTAAAAATAAAAGGAATTAAGTGTACAGAATCTTTGTTTCCCGGTATTTTAAAACAATTTCTATAACAATAGCCTAAGTCATGTGACTATCATTAAGAGTTCCGGGCGAACCACTTCGCTTTTTATATTCCTGGTGCTATTTTGGTACTTTAATATTAGTCAGGTACAGGTGAAAAGTCGCCAAATATTATTCTATCGCCATCATTTCACCTATATTATAATAGTCCAAGTCATGTAACTGCCATAAATAAATACGCTCTGATCCCTTCGCTTTTCATATGAAAGTTTGGCCCAGATATCATATACGGCCCCATATTGGCGCGATTTTTTTCCGGCGCTAATTTGGGAAAAAGATCAACAGCATACACAACAACATCCGGCTTATCAAATCAAGCAAAATAACGATACTGTGGCGCCAGTTAAGTACCCGTTGCGTATATGACATTGGCGTCAGAAAAAAAATAGCGCCGATATGGGACCGTATGTGGCATCTGTGCCGAAAGTTTTCCATTTCGATTTAAAAAAATCAATTTTTTTTTTGAATAATACTACATAAAAGCATTGTCGCAAAGAATTCTTGGTACTGTTACGCTAGCCGGGTGCAAATCTCGCCAATAACTATTTTTCAACTCGCCAGTTAGCATTTTTTTTTTTCGAGTGGTAAATTATAACATTGCTTTGAAGTTGGAATTAAATGTCATCGTTTGTTACATAATTTAATATTTGGCCTGATGCCATATATGCACCCGGTTTGGCGTGATTTTTTTTTTACGAAAATTTGGCGAAATCCTCGTTTTCGAATACCAGTTACATATGGATTTTTGGTACTACTTAGTTATCCCGTCGTACAAAAATCTATCACCAAACTATAAGATTAAATGCCAATAATAGTTCATAAATGTAACATTCACTTGACTTTAAGCAAGTTACACTTCTTTACATCATCAAGTGATTTTTATTTCGACGTTTTATTTGTATATTTATTAATGTTATACTATTTTCCTTGTTCTTTCGTTATTTAAAATAAAACTTATGTCAATTTGTATAATTTGGCGATTTATATAATTTGGCGAAATGGGTGGATGGAATAACTAAGTAGTACGTATTTTTTAAATATTTTCTATTATTTTTTATTTTTAAAGGAAAATAGCAAAAAAATAATAAACTATAACACAAAACAATTTATGTAATTTAAAAAAAAAGTAAATAAAGTAAATAAACTCTTATTATTAAATAAACAACAATAGCCGGATTACCATGTCAACCAAAATAATGCCATTTTGGCGCCAATTAGGTACCCCGGTGCGTATATGACATCTGTGCCTAATATTTTTCTTTTCATTTCGTTTAAAAAAAATAAAGAAGTGAAAGCCATTTATTTTAAATGTTTCTGCTTGTATTAAATAAAATGATAATGAAATACAAATTGAATTATGAATAAAAGTAACATGATACATTTCTTAGCATCCATTTAAGGGAGGCCAGACTTCTCGCCAAATTAGTTTAAAATAGTAACCTTTTCTAAAATCTGAAAAAAAAATATCTGTTTGATTAAAATTTGAGTTGCCATCATTAGAAAAATGTATATAAAATTAGAAAAAAAATTAATATTTCGAAAACTAATTCGAATTTAAAAATTATAATACCAGTTTTGAAATCTGCGGATCAATATTGATTTTTGGTGTTAATTTCATCGCAAAGTATTCCTTTTTTTAGGAGAAATCACCGTGAAACATAATCAGTTGTTTAATCAGTCGATTCAAAGAATCGTTACATTTCAGGCGTTTCATATATTCGTTTCATAAATTCGTTTCATTAGGATTTTATATATATAGGGTAGATACAAAAAAAAATGTAAATTTTCTGTTTAGAATGACGTCAATATCAAACACGCAAAAATATAGCAAGAAAATCTGAATTTTTATTGGCAAATAGAAACAAAATACACGCGTTATCCTTATTTTTTTCACATTGTGTCATTTTTTAGGGTTTGGCAACAGGAAAGAAACGTTTGAATTAAAAAAGATTTAAAAAGAGATATTTCTATAATGTTAAATTATGGAAGTGGTAGAAGAAAGGGATAAATAGTGGTCTGATAATTTTTTAAAGTAGACAGTGATCTTTTCCACGTTCTAAAACGTATGTACATCAAGTTTCGTGCAAATCGGTCAAAAATTAAAGATTTGTATAAAGGACATACACACAGAGAACGGCTTTTATATATATAGATATTCATATAGGTATATATGCACTGTAAAAAAAATCCGTTAAATTTACGGCAAAAACTGCTGGCAGCAATGTTGCCAGCGGTTTTTACGTGAAAATCGCAGTAAAATTCGATGTAAATTTTATCGCATATTTTCCTTCGTTTCAACGGTTATAATTGTAGTAAATTTCACAGCCATATTTCCGCACAAATTACCACGATAAATGCTGTAATTATAACAGCAAATTCTCTGTAAAAAACTAAAAGAATTATGTGATTATAGCGGCAAAATAATGAAGGATTTGAGATGTTACCTGCAGGACAGCTAATTTTATGTTACACTTCATTCAGGGTGACCCTGAGGTGAAAGCATGGTACTCCTAATCCAGTGTGCCAACACAAACTCCTCCTACTGCGAAAGGAGAAGTTTATGTTCAAGGGAATTCTACTCTCGCTATATTACAATGCGAGATTTAAGAAATCCCTGGCCTCTATTTAAGCTTGAGAACAGTGAACAGTGCTGAACAGTGAATCAGCGGTTGAGGGGTTTCCTAGTTGATAACAACTTAACACCCAGGCTGAAGAATGAGAATGACTTGTAAAATATGAGTCGTTGAAAAGAAAAGGAGAAGGTGCAGTAGGACTACATAGTAATTTAATGTTAAAAATTAAGGATAGACGATAATAAATTAAGTTAAGAACTCAAAAATGAAAGGAGGATTATATTAAATATAGATCAAACTGTAGTTAAAAACTACTAAAAAAGGGAAAAGAAAGTGAAAAGAAAAAGTTAGCACTAGTTCAGTAGACTCGCCAAGCCGGCGGGAAAAGCAATTAAAAGAGCTTGAGAACGGAAGCAAGCTGGAATATCTGTTTATACGCTTCTAGCTAAAAGTGGTGGCAGTTGATTTTTTTTTTTTGTTTGTGAGTAAAAAAATATCCAACAAAATTATGATTTAAATCTCTCATACCTTTCCATCAAAATCGATTTATACTTTTAGTTTGTTAGAAATTTTGTAAGAAATTATTTTAATGCTGGTACAAAATTAAGAGCAAGTAAGAAATTTCAAAGCTTCCTGCCTTAAAAACATGTATTCCACTTACATAAGGAAAGGTCCACTAAAGAAAGGTTTTAAAAGTTCCATTATTTTGATTTTTTTTTTAATTAAAAAAATATATTTTTATTAAATTTAAGTCATAAATATGTATACATTTCTTCAAATATTGACGCACTACAAACATGTTAACACGAACATAAATTAGCTATCTAAGTTTATTATTGTTATTGTTTATAAATACAGTAAAACCTCCCTAAAGTGACCACGTTCCGTTCCAATAAAAGTTGGTCGCTCCGAGAGGTGGTCTCTTAATGGAGGTCATGCTTAAATCTAGATTTTAATTGTTGAAGAAAGGTAACAATTAATGTTACTAAAATTTATTTTTCACATTAGGAAAAAATATGAAAATTTAAGTATCAAAACAAAAGTTAATTACTGCAGAGTTTAAAAAATGAATACATTGACGTTTACTTTGATTTTACGGTTTTATCTTTTATAACTTTTACTTCGAAGTCCTTTCGAATTTCAGTAAATAAATGCTTTTTTTTTTCTGTGGACGCGATCAAATAATGACGATTTTATTAATTTATTTATTTATTTGAGAGCTTCCTGACAGAACAGAGCAGGGGAGTTTATTGACCGTCATTCTTA
The DNA here is from genome assembly GCA_963932465.1 of Maratus speciosus. Classification (NCBI taxonomy): domain Eukaryota; kingdom Metazoa; phylum Arthropoda; class Arachnida; order Araneae; family Salticidae; genus Maratus; species Maratus speciosus. The sequence continues at coordinate 166,618,379 of OZ010790.1, forward strand.
ATTTGTCATCAGAGTTAAATTCATTGCCTAAAAAGGCACAAAGGGTTACACTTAAAGGGTACAACACTTAAAATTTAGCGGAATAATAAAAAAAAAATCTAAACTTAGTTTAGAAGTTTGATGAATAATGCGCTCTCCGGAATTATTTTTTTAATAAAACCTTCTTCAAGCAACCAGGAAAAAACGGAATTTGTTTCATTTTCTTCAAAGAAATGGGTCGCTCATGGAGGTAGTTCAAGAGGGATGGTCTCTGAATGGAGGTAAAATTAGTATTGAGCCTATGTGAATAAATTTCGTTCCATGAAAAAATGGTCGTTCAAGGAGGTGGTCGCTTAATGGAAGTGGTCGCACAGGGAGGTTTCACTGTATATACATATATGTGCGTCTAATTAAAAACGAATACCCTACTTTTGAAACTATACTTGTATTATTTTTATAATAAAAATAAAATACCTAAAAAAGCTGTATAAAAATAATATAAAAGGCACACACTGTAAAAAAAATTCCGCAACGTTCCTGGGAAAAAATGGGCAGCTGAGTTGCCCATTATTTCCAAGAAACATTTCTTGGAAATGACTGGTACTTTACTGTATATGTTAAAAACTTTCTACAGAAATGCCAGTAAGTTTCCTGTGAAATACCAGGAATATTTCTGTTGACAGCAAAACATTACTGACATATTCAAGGCTGGAGTAGCACAAGAGCGAAAAATGTCCAGACCAGGGATCGAACCTGGATACTTGGCGTGCCGTGCCAATGCCTTACCTGTTAGGCTATCCGGACCGATACCTGGCTGACATAATTCACTCTGGATGTTCGTTCCCTTCATTATGACATTACTGACATTTCACAGCATGCGGGATCCGCAGACGATTTTTACATTTCCAGTTGACAATTTTCGCTTTATTATCATTATTTGTTAGAATGAAAAAATATTTTGAAATTGACATCAAAATTATTATTTATAATTTAGACGAAAAAATAAATTTTCAGTTAAAATTCAATAAAGTAAATATATATGTGATATATTGTTTCTGAACTTTGCTTAAAATATAAAAATATATAAATGTAAATAATAATTAGAAAAAAAATCTAGACATAAAATATTTTGGATTTTCGTCAGTGATTATGTTAGTTTACAAGTTAGATAAAATACATATAAATTTTCATGAAAAAAAAAACCTAAACGTAATTGTATATTTTTTCCGAAAAAAAAAAAATTCAAATTTGCAGCAATTCAAAGTGTCAAATATATGTCAAATTTAAATCAAATTGTAATAAAGTGTTAAAATATAAAATTAATTAAAAAAGAAAAAAAAAGTCAAGAGGTAGCATCGAACCCGGGCCGTACGTGTGGCGTTCAAGCTTTCTGCGTCCACACCACGAAAGACACGTTGAGGGCTGCAAACTAATGGGTATTTGAAACGTATGCTAAAACTCGGCATCTAATTTCCGAAAATCTAAGGCCCATTTGAAGAAATCCTTTCACAAGAATAATTAGAGATAAGAACTCTAAAACATACTTTAAATTAATCAAAATAGGTGAGAATCATATTTGATTGTCCCCTGGTTAATGCAGATCCAAATAATAGGTGTATTTTTTTTTTACACAGTCTGCTCGTTAAAGATTTCACAGACAAGTACGAGAGATAATCTCTTAGTGATGTCACAGAGGTATTGTATTTTCATCTGAATTATCTTGACAATAGAGACGTAAAGGATTATGTCGTCTATTGATTTATTTGCATTCCATATTGATTTTTTTACATTCATTTAAGGAATTCGTTTTCGACACTCGCGCGCGAGCAACGGATTATAGGGAAAAAAAATAATAAATGGCGGCCGCAGCGTTTTGCTGTTTCCAACTTTTGTTCAGGAACGTTTCAGATAAGAAAACCAGAATTTCACAGGAAAGAGCTAAATTATTCTGAAAACCTGATAAAAGGCGAAACGTTCCTGGATTTTACATGGAAAGTTACCATTTTTTTTACAGTGCAGTAGGTGACAGCTATACACTTTGAGGATTAAACAAAAATTAACAAACATGTGTTATAAGAAAAGAGCTTGCATTAGTATCTAGCATTAAATAAAAAGTATTACAAACAAGTTCCGACAAGAAAAATTACACGTATTCAAGGACGCCGAGAGCCGTGACGGGCCCAGAATCAACTACACATTCCTTCCACACACACTCTCCAGAACCATAAAAAGCATGCGAATCTTTAATAATACCTAGCCGACTTCGGTGACCAATTTATAGGCATTTTGTTTCTTTCTTTTAAATTATGGTATACATAGAAAATAAATATAAAATTTAATAATATACAGTGTGTATTGTAAGAACTGTGCCCCTTTGAGCTCCTAGGGCCCCCGAAACAATGTACCTGCTGTATGTCTTTGCGCGCGCAGACGCCAGTCAGTAAAATGAACGATGTGATCTAATTGGTTGTTCGCATGAAAGGATGTTGAAATCGGAAACACTCGTTAAATCTACTGTTATATTTGCGGTATTTTTACATACGGAAATATTACGTTGCAAGCTACTGCAATAAATGCAGTGAATTTGACAAACATTTTTTACAGTATGCATATGTATATATATGTTACTGTGAAAGACCGAAATCTGGAGAATGTCGACTTTCACCGGTGAATGTCAACATTCACAAAGACGCTTGGTGTATGTCCGAAATATCTGTTAAATATCCTTATTTCTGACTTACACCGGCAAATGTCGACATTCACCATGCACTAATGGTGAATATGTCAGTTATTTGCATTTACTTCTCTGTGTTTCAAGCACGATCATTAATTTTTAAATCATAAAAAAAGTTTTAATCGTCTGTAATCCAAAGGTGTGCTGCACGCATATTCGCAATACCTACTCGGTTCAGATTGACACTGAAATTTCTCTGGATATTTTTCTGGTATGAATTTTAGAATATTCTGCAATAATTAGTTTTATTATTATATCCATGTAGTAATAATAGTATCTAATCCTAATAATATTATAAATGTGAAAGTGTGAAAATATTTGGCTAAAGTCAGCGTCAAAACGGATAATTAAATGTTTTTGTATTCTTTATCCATTTTATGCATTTTTTTTCCAATGTACAATTTTTTCTGTAAGTTCATAAAATTTACAGACTTTAATTGTTTATAATACAAAAAATAAAAATTATAAAAATTAAACCTACTTTCAACAAATTGTAATAATGGAATTATTCTATTGCGTTTATAATACTATGGTATTTCAAAGGGGGGAAAATGTGAAAATTGATTTGACCATTCAGTAATAATAGGCACAGCAATGTTAACCTTACAAAAAAAAAAAAAAAAAAAAAAAAAAAAAAAATACCTGATGCAAAAAGTCAGGAGTGCTTGTGTTTCTAAAATTTTTATAACCATTATTTCATTTATTCGCCTTATAGATTAGAGTTTAAATAAGTCTACGATAACTATTTGGAAATAGTGATTATAAAACTCCACAAACACAATTACCCTGAAAACCAGTACAGTTATGTTAGTTATATTGTGCCAATATTTGCATTCGTCGTTAACGAAGTTACTAATTTAGTGGAATTCTGAATTCACAATATGTACCAGGCTTTTAAAAGAGTAATTTTCATTTAAATTAACCGACAAATACCTTCAATTAAATAAGGCTAAAATTATTATTAAAATTTCTTGTATATATTTGGAATACAAAATACGTTTCATTTTCAACAGTGATCGCTATTACGAATAATTGAACTAAAATACCTATATTGGTAAAATATTGGGTTTACATTGAAAGTTTATCTGATGAACCTTTAATACGGAAGAAATATTTATACATTGTAATTATCTCCAAAAAACCCAAAAATATAGCAAACATATTTACTTTATGTCGAAAATATTAACAGTGAAATTGCAAAATATTTTTTGCCAATTTACATTTTGTACATATTTTCGCAATATTGTAAAATTTTTTTTGCAATTTACTAATAGTATTCCCAACATAGAATAGATATTTTTGCTATATTGGGGTTTTGTTGGAGATAAATACAATGTATAGCAATATTTCTGAAGCGCTGACTTTTAATTATAAATATTTTCAGTGTAAATTCAATATTTTACTACTATTGGCATTTCAGTTCAAGTATCAGCGATAGGGATCAATATTCAAAATATGCTAAGCAAGATTAAGATTGCTGTAATGTCAAATAAATTTTTACATTTTTTTTTTTTTAATTTGAAATGTCACAGTTTTACACACTCAATGGAATATTGCAGTATTACATTTGATTGAAAGTAAGTTTTATTTTTATAACTTTATTTTATGTATTATAAACAAATAAATATGTAAATATTATAGACTAAAGTAAAAAAATATTGTATGGGGAAAAAAATATTTATACTGGATAATGAATTCAAAAGCATTTAATCATCCGTGTTGACGCTGGCTCAGTCAAACATTTTTACGCTTTCACATTCATAATATTATTAGAATTAGAACAATATCATTATACTGCCTGGAGACAATTACAAAACTAATTGCTAAGACAAAATAAGGCTCAATGAAAAGATGTGTTCTTTTAATAGGACGCTAGATCCCGAACTGATTAAATTCTATGCTTGTATGAGATAGCGATTAACTTATTCAAAATTTCATACCAGAAAAATATACTGAAAAATGCCCGTGTCGAATCTGAACCGAATAGGTAGTGTGAATATTCGTGCTGCACTTAGTTTGGGCAGAAAACACTTCAAAAAGTATTTTAGAGTATTGTTCTTGAAAAATAAAAAATAAAAACAATTGTTTTCTCGTTTACTCTCAATTAATGTATTTAATTAAAAAAAAAAAAAATCACGACTCACTGCAGTATCCATTCAATATAAATTAGGATAGTGAATAAAAAAATAAAATTTAACAAAACGTTGGGCGCACCATCAAACCTTGCATAAAACTGACAAAGCCGACTGAATCGCAATAGAATAAAGAATTTAGCGACAGACTGTAGCCTCTCTGTTAAACACCACTTCTCTTTTCGACCTCCACCAGAGCATATCTGTGTTTGTCGACATTCACCGGTGATGGTCCGAATATACAAAAATATAATCAAATATTCGGTCTTTCACCGACGTTTTTGGTATGTGTTGACATTCACCAGTGAAAGTCGACATTCTCCAATTTCGGTCTTTCACAGTAACATATATGCATACACTGTATATATACACACTTATATATATGTATATATGTAGAAATTTAATGTACATTCACTTTGTCGAATAAATGTACGGTGTCTAGAAGGAATACCAGGCAGATTTTTAACTAAATCTTAAACTTTAATGTTCTTGAATACATGGGTGAGGTATTTACATATGAGGTATTTACATATGGGGTATTTACATTTGAATTTAACCATGATAAATATAACTGGCCGGCGACATTCTGCTTTAAAACGAGGTCCGTTGACCCGGTATTCGGTCGACACGACGTTTTACACATCCGTTCACGAGAGCAATCAACAGTCATCTCTCTTTCTCACAATAGTTTTTGTAAGTTCAGCAGTTTTTCGTAGGCTCAGAGGTTGAGGTGGATCGTCCAGAGCCTCATCTAAGAATGTGCTAGTCTTTGCAGTACAGAGTTCAAATTCTGTCACCACAATTCGGCCTACCTGACAGGGCTGGGTCCTCCCAGTCACCCATCTACCTTACATACCTGACTGTACTGGACTACTTTTCCCAGAACGTATATTATACACACAAAAAAAGTCACAAACAATATATAAAACAAAATAATAGTAAAATCAATCACTAAATACTGATGGTGAAAAGTTTTCAGTCCTTAACCAATATTTTTAGAGTTTGAAAGTTTTTTTTTTTTTTTTGTCTTGTCATTTGGACGCAGTTCTTTTCACAGTATATTCATAATAGTAAAAAAAAAAAAAAAAAAAAGGATGTCAATTACACACAGTTTTAAAAAAATATATAAAATACACAAAATCACTTAAAAGCATAAATATTTCCTCTTAGACAGTAGAAGTCCAAGGCTTCATGTGATCTGCAGCCGTTGAGGTCGTATTTGGACCCTCATGGTGTCCAACTTTGCTCACGTTGTAGCGATCGTTTCTTTTTACCGCAGTAATCTCATAGGGACCAAGAAACTTAGGCTTTAGTTTGGTACCTGTCCCAAACTGTGTTTTTTGAATGGCCACCAAATCACCGAGTTTATATGTGTTGGCCCTTTTTCGCTTTTTGTTATACGTTTTCATGTTTTCCTGTTGTATTTTTAATATGTTTTGCTTAGCTATTTCTCTATTCGAATTTCTTTCCGATATGAACGAATTTAATTCCTCATCATCTAACAGTGTTTTGATTTGCAGGTCAGTTTTCTGCCGCAGTTTCATTCCTGTCAGTAATTCAAAAGGTATAAATTTTGTACTCCTCGATACGGTACTATTCATGATGCGTTGTACGGGCGCGACAAATTTGTGCCATTTAGTGGGGTCTTCTACGATAAGTTTTGCTAGAATTGGGATAAGAATTCTGTGCATTCGCTCTATTTGACCGTTTCCTCTAGGTATCCCTGTTGTTATGGGAATATGCTCTATGTTCTCTTCCTTACAATATTTCTCAAAATCAGCAGAGGTAAATGCTGTCCTTTGTCGGTAATGATTGGCGATGGATTTCCGAAAATATCATGTTGTCGGGTCAACTTATCTATGACTTCTTTAGCGGCTGTAGTTTTAACGGGGTATAGCCAAACAAATTTAGTAAATGCGTCCACAACAGTAAAAATATGATTGTAATTTTTATTCGTAGAAGGCATGGGGCCAATGTGATCTATGTGATAGGTCTCGAGGGGCATATTTTGTTTGGGGATCGGGTTTAAGAGACCTTCTCCTTTTCCTTGCTTTTTATTGCAAAGTATACACTCTATGCAGTTGGCAATGACGCTTTCAATTTGCTTTCTTAAATGGGGTATAAAATAATTTTCTTTTAAAATAATTTCAGTTTTAGCCACTGCGTAATGGCCTTTGTTATGAACATCGCGTATTATTTCCTTTTGCATATTTGTTGGAATCATCAGAAGTTCTCTATCATTTTCATATTTGTATACGATGTCGTTTCTTATAAAATATTCTGAACTTTCATTTTTTTCAATTAACTTTTTTATCGCTTGTATGTGTTCGTCCTCTTGTTGTGCATTCTTTATTTTTAAAGTTAATTCATCATGTGATCGGGTAACTATTAGAACTGTATTTCTACTCAATGCGTCTACATGTTTCATTTGGGACCCTGATCGGTGGGCAATTTCATAATCAAATTCCTGTAAGAATAGGACCCATCAGGCTACTTTTGGCGTAATATCTTTTTTGTCCATTGTCTTTTGAAACGCGGAACAATCTGTCACAATTTTAAATTTCGTGCCTAATAAATAGTTTCGGAATTTTTTAACCGATTCTATTACCGCGAGTGTTTCCAATTCGTAACTCGAATATTTTGCTTGAGTGGGTGTGGTTTTACGGCTCATGTAATGAATAGAATGTAAGTTTTTGTTTTCATCTTCTTGCAGCAGGATAGTACCAAAACCTATGGCGTTTGCATCGGTGTGCAATTCTAGTCTAGCGCCTCGTCGGAATGTATGCAATACTGGGGGGTTAACTAATTTTTCTTTAAGAGTCTCAAAAGCTTGTTTTTCGGGGATTCCAAATTTAAATGGATTTCCCGCTTTTAATAAATCACTTAAAGGTCTCGTTATAGTTGCATAATGTGGGATCTATTTTCTGAAATAAGAAGTTAAACCCAGAAAACTGTGTAATTGTTTAAGGGTGCGGGGTTCAGGAAAATTCTTTACTGCCAACGTTTTGGCTTCCGAGGGCCTAGTAGTTCCGTTTTCGATAATATAACCTAAAAATTAAATTTTCCGTTTAAGGAATTGGCATTTTGCAAAATTAAATTCAAGTCCGTAATCCGATGCAACTTCTAGGACGCGTTTCAGTTTTAAAAGCGCTTCTTCTTCAGTCTCCGCAAGTACTATGACATCGTGTAAGTAAATTAATATTACTTTTTCTTTAATTAACTGTTTAAAAACAGCTTGAATATATCTCTGAAAATTCTGGGGGCCAATCTATAATTCGAATGGAAGCTTTAAATATTCGTACTGGGAGTTATGCGTGACATATATTGTATATTTCCTACTCTCCTCTGCTACGTCTATATGAAAAAAACGTTTTTTAAATCCAATGTTGTGAAAACATTCGCTTTCTCAATGTTATCTAAAACGTCTTCTATTCTTGGCAAGGGAAAATTATCTCTAATTATTTTTTTTATTTAAGGGTGTATAGCTGTGGTTCCCAACGTGGGGCGTACGTCCCACCGGTGGGTAATTTGACATTTTAGGGGTAATTCCAAATCTGTCACTCACCCGTTCGTTGTCTGGTTGTTTTGGAAAAGTTATGTTGTAGACTAAGAATAAAAAAAATACATGCAAATAAAAAAAACAAACAAGAAATATAATTTTTCTTTTAAATTAATAAAAGTTTCAAAATAGGACGAAACCAGAATAATTTTATTAAAAACCAGTAATGAAATTTTGTGAACTTCCTCCTTTCCTAACTTTTTCTTTCATTATTAAAAATGTACATAGTTTTTCCGGTTATTTAGGTTGTTTTCAAATTTTTCGCAACAATTTTAATTAGTTTATTAAATTTGTCTTATTTTTGTTCGCTCTGTTATACGTCACAGAAGGAACTTTTACGTGCAGGCTAGTTAAGAGTATATCTAAATCTAATCTGACTGCTTCGAACATATTTAACCTAAAAAAATATTTGAATTATCTAAACCAGATGCTACAAACTTTATAAAATTTATAGATTTTAGCATTAGAAAAGCAAATAGATAAATAATAAATATATATGGCTCTAGTATAAGCCTCTTACATAGTAAGTAAATATACATCATCGCATATAGACTTTACATTTTATAATCATATAATTCACTTTTTAGTTAATAAATATTACAGAGTGCGGAGAAGAGGGGGGGGGGGGATCGTGATTTTACAGATTCTTCGGTGGGGCGTGGCCAATAAAAGGTTGGAAACACTGGTCTATAGTCTACACACAATCTCCAAGAATTATCTTTCTTTTTCACTAATACTATAAGCGATGCATAATTAAAGTTACTCTCCGTTATAATTCCCATTCCCAACCATTCTTGTATTTGTTTATCCACGAACTCCTGTTCTGGATATGCTAACCTACGTGGTCGTTGCGCAATCGGAATATCATCCGTTAATATTATATTTACTTTTAACTCTGTGTCCTTAACCTTGTTTGGCTTATAGTTAGTGATCAATTCCGTTAACTCTTTCTTAATAGCATTGTTTGTAATATGATTTAGCTCAACTTCCTGAAAATTAATAGAATTAGCTGTCTCAGCTAAATAAATATCTATAATACGCGACTAATATCATTTCGATGGAACGCTCTATTATTTTCACTACCTTCGCGTTTTCTAAATTCCGTGTTTGGAGGCTTAATTTCAGTTTTCCGTAAGTTAATTCTGGCGGTTTCAAAATCATCCAATTTATTAGCCAATTCTTCTACACTCGTAATTTTCGGCAATTCGTCACAGAAGTGTTCCCTTCATTTCTAGGGACAATTTTCGCCTAATCGGGTCAATAATTAAAATAGTTTTTAACTCTTCGAACGTTGATATGTGTAATCCCGATAACCATTCATTCAGAAAATTTGCGATTTCAAAGGAGAAATCTTTCCATGACGCTGAATTTTGTTTTCTATGTAAAAAGAATTTTTGCCTGAATTGCTGTGGTGTAAGTTTGAAACGTCTTAAAAGTATTTTCTTTACACAGTCGTAATCACTGGATAGTTCTTCACTTTCACGGTTTATTAGACTAACAATGCCGAGCGGTAACAATGCCAACAGATATGTAACCCATTCGTTTTTTCTTATTCCTAGACGCTTCGCCTGGCGTTCGAAAAGAGTTAAGTAAATGCTAATTTCTTCCTCATTATTATATCTATTTAGTAATTTTAGAACATCGGAACCCTTTCCGGCGATTGTAGATATTGAATTATGCAATTGGGTATTTTGTGTCTTTTCCAATTGTAATTTTCTTAACTTAAAATCGCGATTTTCAATTTCTTTTTGTTGCAACAATTTTTCATTCTCTTCACGTTCAATTACAATTCCCGCTAGCAAATTTTTTACTAGATCCTCATTATACCCTTCGGATTTTACAATTAATTCAGTCAGTTGACTTTTATTAGCACCATCTGGAGGATTTAAACCTAACTCGATTACCGCAGTAACCAGATCGATCTTTTTGGACCTTATTAAGTGTGCCATAATTATATCTAATCAATTAACACATAAATAAAATATCTCAATATAAATCAATAATATATAAGCACCCGACAAATCAAATATATCTAAATGTATAATAATATGTAACAGTTTTATAAAACACACTTACTTCGTACCAGATATTTCCACAAAAAAAATAAATATATATATTTTTCTTTACTACACACTAATACAAAAAAAATAATGATTGAAAACCAATTTTATAAGAACTTACTTCCCTCTAAATATTCTCAACAGAATATATGTATTTTTTCACTTCACATAAAAAATAACAAGATAAAAAATATCGTTAACACTTTTTTAGCATGTATCTTTCTTAGGAAGCAAAAAAAAAAAAAAACACCTTCCTATATTTCCTCTTCAGTCTGCAAAAAGAAACATCACCGCAGACACGTTGCATAAATCACTTTCCAAACAAAAAAACCCTCACTAAAAAAACTTCACTAAAATAAAATTCTTCTGGCGTACACACAAAAAAACTCACTGTACACCTTTTATCAACACAATTCAAGCACTTTTAAGAAACCATAAAAAAACACTTTCCCATTTAACCCAAGAAAACAAGAAGCTGAAAATCTTGCGATGAATAAGTAGGTCAACGGGTCACCGAGACTCGAAACACACTTTTTATCAGCAGAAATAAACGAAACTCTACGAGAAGATGCAAAACACCCCGTTGATTCATCACAGGGCACCCTCACTTAGATGAAATGCTCCGTTGAAATTACGAAGCGCCGAAAACACTTGACTCGATTTCCACTTATCACAGAACATTCCGTGATAGCAACTTTTCTTTTTCAGAGCATCATTTTAGGACATCAGAAAAATTTTCACACAAGTTAAATCCACACTTTGCATGTAAATCGCGGACTAGATCGACAATCTGTAGAAATTTAATGTACATTCATTTTGTCGAATAAATGTACTTCTACTGGTCGGTGTCTAGAAGGAATACCAAGCAGATTTTTAACTAAATCTTAAACTTTAATGTTCTTGAATATATGGATGAGGTATTTACATATGGGGTATTTACATTTGAATTTAACCATGATAAATATAACTGGCCGGCGACATTCTGCTTTAAAACCGAGGTCCGCTGAAACCGGTATTCGGTCGACACGACGTTTTACACGTCCGTTCACGAGAGCAATCAACAGTCATCTCTCTTTCTCACAATAGTTTTTGTAAGTTCAGCAGTTTTTCGTAGGCTCAGAGGTTGAGGTGGATCGTCCAGAGCCTCATCGGAGAATGTGCTAGTCTTTGCAGTACAGAGTTCAAATTCTGTCACCACATATATATATATGTATATGTAGATACATGTATATATACATATATATATGTATGTATAACACTGGCACCCGTCTAACCGAAAAGTACCAAATTCTTTTCTAAAAGGCAAAAAGTACTTAATTCAGATGATAAAAATTTATTTTTCCTTTCAACAGTTTGATTTTGCAATTTATCTACAGAAATGTTTCTTTCTTCCCTCCTCGTCGATGTGGTAACTGAGCTATTTACAAATTTCCGATTTTAAACCGTTTGTAATGGGGTTGTTAAGTAATTTCTCATTCTGAAGTTCCATTGGATTATTATAAACATCGGGAGTGATTAAACAAGGAATACTATTTGTTCCCGAAAGTCGTACCGGTTTATCCAGCATGCCTGCATGCTGGATCATAGGATAACGGATTAGAGCGTGTTTACTGTACAACTGAGTACTTATAACTTATATATATTTAGCACGCATCTTTTTAATTTTTATTTTTATCGGAATTTTGGGTAATCAGAATTTTTCGTAATCCGAACAGGCACCGGTCCCATTAGTTCGGATTAACGGTTCAACTGTAATTAACTTTGGGACCCGCCCCCAATCTGAAGTGCCTTATGAGTCCCCATACCATTTTGAACTGCATTTAGGTTTATTGTAACCGTTTGTCACTAACACAAAAAAAGGTTACTATTGGACATTGAAGAATTAAATGCATTGATTAAAAACTTCTTAATCCTATGTAATATTTTTAAAAATAGAGTTAATACTTCATCGAAACAATTATTTATTAAACTAGGGGGCTCGGCCCCCTACGAGCTACGCTCGCCAACCCCCATCCAGACACCGCAGACTCTAAATGCACGCTAATTTGATCGGCTTTAAAAAGATTTCGAAAGATTGAATTATAATTTAAAAAACAGTGGCGATCTCCCTATAAACGAATTTCTATTCATTTCTCTTTGATTGGGGAATTTTAACGCCAAATCCGCTGCGGTACTACTTGATTATCCTGGCGACCCATTTCGCCAAATTATATAAATCGCCAAACCACTCGCCAAATTATACAAATTGATATAATTTTTATTTTAAATAATGAAAGAACAAATAAATTCGTAGAACATTAATAAAAACACAAATAAAACGTCGAAATAAAAATAACTTGATGACGTATACACGTGTAACAACATTTCAAAATAAGCTAATATAAAAGGAATTAAGTAAAGAGAGTTTTTGTCTCCTGGTATTTTTTAACAAAGCGAAAAGAAAGTTCTTTTAAATGAGACATTTTAAATTAATTCTCAAAATATCAAATAAATGTCTAGCGCAATTTCTAAATTTAAACTTTTTTGCAATATTATTTTGTGTTCATTTTATGTAATAACTATAATGTGACGTAAATATGACGTAATTTCTCCTAAGGCTTCTAACGCATGTTAATGAATTTATTATTTTACAATATCCTTTCTCTTTTAAAATTCACGTGTATACTTTTTATGACGTAATTTTTAATAAGTTCCTGCTTTTTATACGTAATTATTTAATTCTAATTTCAAAGATTTTTTCCTGTTTATAATAGTCACGTGTAAATAAATTTTTAATTTGAAGCAAACATTATTGCTTGCGCTTTTTATACAGTTGGCAACAGTTTAAATTAGTACAATTTTCTGAAATCTGTAAAAAATATCTCTAGAAATGCTGAAAATTTGAATTTAAAATAGAAATAAAACCTGAAAAAATGAGTCAAAATAAAAAAATTAATGCAATCTGCACTCTGGCAAATTCTAACGCATAAAATGATCTAAAAATGATTACATTGCCATGTATAGTTTTTGCTGCTATAAAACTTTTTTAGTGGAACGATTTTGTCCAACTTTAGCATTAAATATCTCTTAAGATAATTCTTCGATTTGAAAACTGTCTGCATCAGCGTGTTTATCCAACATTTCTGTATAAAACCACCGATTTTCATATTTTTGTATGCATTATTTTTGTTAATATTAACGAAGAAAGGCCTCCGGTCACAAAAAAATCAAAACCGGCGGCGGCGGTGACAGCGGTAGTTACTTTTTTTTAGAATAGAGTGTTATTAAAAAAAAAAAAAAACCAGTTAGGATTGGGAATGTTTTGCTTCTTTCTTTGCGACCAACTAATGGGAAAAAAATTCAATACATGTGCTGGTGTAATGCAGGTACTGCTGTCTATCGACGTAAGGCTGGCAATTAAACTGATTTATTTTATGAGAACATCCGCTTGTCCCCCCAGTCTTCCCTATAAAAAGTATATATAAAAAGAAAAAGTGTGTTTTTTAAAAAATGACACTTAAATATTATGATATATTATAAGCTTAATTAATATTTATTAGTGCCTTACATTTACTCAAAAAAAGATAAGAGACGTCATAAAAACATTGTTTTGCAGCTGGAAGTGCGTTTTTTACAACCAATGGTTAGCGAAATTAAAGGCAGAATACGGTTTTTTATAGACAAGCTGAAAAAATACGTTCGTGTGCGTGCGTACACCTCTATTTGAATTACAGTGTTTTTCTTGGAGTTCATTTATTCATACTTGCGAAAGATAGTTGAAAGAACTGACAAGTAAGTCAAAAGAAAATGGCCTATGTACTTATGCCCTAGAATCTAGAAAGATATTATGCTCAGGGACAAACATACAGAGGGAGAATTTGCGACTCCTTCTATAAATAAAAAGTATATTCTTTGCCAAAATAACAATTTTAGGTACTTTTCCGTTGTACCAACACCATGCTAAAATGTCTGCTAATGCACCATTTAGTTCAACCGTGATTGCGTAAAGGATTATTCTTGAAAATCGTGCCGAAAATTGTGATTTGCTGTTTATTGAACGTGAGTAATTTTTTTTTGTTATTATTATTTAATCGTAACCTCCCAAAATTGCTTAATTTGATACAGTAAAGCCCCGATTATCCGCGGTGCGGTTTATTGCGAAGCAATTTTTTTTTTTTTTAATCAAGTCAACAGCAAGGAAAATACAATAAGCCCTACTATTAAATATAAACAGAAAAATCAATGTATTCGAAAGTCATAGAAGAATATTTCTAGATTCGGTTGACATGTTTGAAATATCAGATATAAAGTCTTAATGTCCTTTCTTGATTTTATTAACCAAACGTAAGCACAGCAATTAAAATATTTTACAATTAAATAACACTATTATGATAAATTTCAGGAGAGCATATCAAGAATAACTTCATTTTTGAGATAAAAATTATTCCATACTAAAAGAAAAATAATAGTTTACAATTTAGAATAAAGAAAATGTGTTTCCAAAACAAGAAGCAAAAACAAGTGACTGATTTTTAAAAAAAGATGTAACCCACTTCTTTTTGTACAGTATGTACGGCATTGTTTCTTGTTTACTTTTCTTTATTTTAGTGATTTAGACGTAAAGCAAAGGTTTCTAACTTATTGTGCGTATGTATGTATTTTAAACGTTTTATTATGTTTTTTGTACACTAAAACATAGTTTTTATGTTGAATTTTCTTTTTTTTTTCGTGTTTGCACTCCATTTTCAGTCTTTTTCGGGTTATCCGCGGTGCCCTTGCTACCCAATCCCGCGGATAATCGGGGCTGTACTGTACTTTTCGAATGGGAAATATTTATTATCTATACTAATATTATAAAAAAGTAACGCTTGTTTATTTGTAAACCGTATAACCTTTGGAGCTATCGAACCGATTTAAAAAATAATTTTGGTAAAATGCTGGTGGCCATTTCTGCTCTAACATAGGCTAAATTTTATGTCGCTACAACAACCTCCAAGGGGGCACAGAAGAAAATAAAGTTCTGAAACTGCGACTTTTGTGATATAGTTGGGATTAGAAATTAGAAATTTGGTGTGGTTGTTGAGAATTCACTGAAACAAGGACTGTATATATTGCTGGTTCTTAAATAACACTGATTAATGACAATCGTTGTGCTGTTTTTCCATTTAATATTACAACCTCGATTTGAATATTTCACACATTTTTGTCGGACACACATATCCGAACGAAAGTTTCACACACACTCGAAGGGAATTTTTTTCCCTGCGAGTGTGTGTGAAGGATAGTATCACAAGGATAAATTTCGAGGCGACGTAGCGCCCTCTCTATATTACATTGGTAACTAAATTAATATTTTAAGAATATAAGGATTAAACATATCGCCCCCTTGAAGCCTCAAGGAGGGTTAAAAAAACTAAATAATAACATGCAGAATAATAATTACATTGAGAGTAAATACACCTTATTCATACTTCTCTTTACGTGTCCATATTTAGTCTTTATTGTCACAACACGAACTTTTTTGTCAAGTCCAGGAAAAAGTTCGGTAATACGTCCAAGTGTCCACTGCAGTGGTGCCGAATTGTTCATGTGCACAAGTACCAAATCTCTAATCTTGAGATTAGGTATCGATTTCCACCACTTGGAACGCGGTTGCAATTGATGTAAATACTCTTTGGACCAACGGTCCCAGAATTGTTGACGAAGTTTTTGAATGAGACGCCACCTTTCACTAAGACACAAGTTTTTCGTTGGTTGCACTGGTTCAGGAAATTGGTGAATAGGACCGCCAACCAGGAAATGCGCTGGCGTCAACGCATTCAAATCACTGGGATCAGACGATAATGCGGTGAGAGGTCTGGAATTTAAACAAGCCTCTATTTGAAGAAGAAGGGTGTAAACCTCTTCGAAACTAAGGAGTGCAGAGTTAGATACTTTCGTTAACATTTGTTTAGCACTTTTAACTGCTGCTTCCCACAAACCTCCAAAATGTGGTGTATATGGAGGAATGAAGGACCACTCAATGCCCTTCATAGAGCAGAAATCCTATACCTTTTCTTCTCGACACAATAGAGCTAGTTCCTTAAGGTGCCTGGCAGCTCGCTTAAAATTAGAACCGTTATCGGAGATTATCTTACTCGGACAGCCTCTTCGAGAGATGAATCGGCGTAATGCAGCAAGGAAGCATGCAGTAGAAAGCTCAGACACCAATTCAAGGTGTATGACCTTTGTAGCTGTGCAGATGAAGAGGCAAATATACGACTTGAATTTGGCAACCGATCTTTTATGAGAACATTTAGTATAGATAGGACCGGCATAATCCAATCCTACGATGTCAAAAACACGAATCTGCATAATCCGAGTAGATGGTAGATCTCCCATCAATTGAGGAGAATCCCTTAAATTCCATTAAAGGCATTTTATGCAATTTCTAATTTGCTTGCGAACTGTCGAACGACCATCTACGAACCAAAACTTTTGTCGTATTAGTGACAGTGTAAGCTGTGGACCAGCATGAAGGTTAGTGACATGATAATATAATATGAGCTTAGTTGTAAATTCGTGGTTTGTTGGCAACAGCATGGGATGCTTTTGGTCATAGTTTAAATTTGAATGATTTGCTAGTCTGCCTCCTACACGAATTATACCATTGCTATCCAAAAACACATTCAAAGGTAGCAATTTCCTTTCCCTTGGTAATGGTTTTCCTTCAACTAGGTAATTCAATTCCGATGAAAACTCAAACTTTTGGATTAAATTCACTATACGGATAATTGCTCTATCAAGCTCTTTTGATGTTAACCAACCTGAAATTCTTGACGCACCTGGACGGCTATTGCTTAGAAATCGTAAAATCCAAGCACACACATGGATTAATTTTGAAAAAGAAGATATTTTAGCTATAAATTCAGGCAATGACACCATTTTTGTAGCACATGTAGTTGCAGTAAATTTTCTTTCTTCCTTTCGGAAATTATCTGATAGTGATGAGGCATCATTTATGTCAAACTCGGCTTGTTCCTTTAAGGGCTGACTTAGTGAATCAGGACCATGGAGCCACAAGTCATTATTTACAAGTTGAGATGGTAATAGACCCCTTGTGCCAAGATCGGCTGGATTGCAAGTTCCAGGAACGCGATACCATTTCACTGAGGGGATGGTTGCTTGTATTTTAGACACCCTGTTAGCCACAAATGGTTGCCATCGATACGGTTCGGTTAACAACCACGTTAACGTTATAGTGGAATCTGTCCAAGCCAGGGTATTTTGGATTGGTAAGTGGATATCTCTCAAAACCACTTGCAAAACATCAGCAAGTAATAATGCTGCACATAACTCCAGACGAGGCAAGGATTGTGTCTTCAAAGGAGCAACTCTCGTTTTGGAGGTAAGTAACGAAACATAAATGTCTGAATTAGACAGAATACAACGTACGTAAACTACAGCACAATATGCTTTTTCAGAGGCATCGCAGAATGCGTGCAACTCGATATTAATGCACATAGGATTTAGGACACATCTTGGTATTTTGATTTGGTTGATAAGGTGAAGCTCTTTTCTAAATGAGATCCACAACTTCATCTGAGGCTCATCCCATGTAAGCCTGTGCTTCCATAATTCTTGAAGTAATATTTTCATAAATACTACCCATGGATATATCAATCCCAATGGATCAAACATTCGAGAAACTTCAGATAATATTTCTCTTTTGCTATTCTCTTTTTTCTCTTCCATTGGTAATACTGAGAAACTAAAGCTATCTATTTTTGGATTCCAACTGATACCTAGGACCTTCACACCATCTTCAGAATCAACAGGGATCATTTGTTGTTCATCTGTTAATTCTTCAACAATTGTAGAAATATTCGACCTCCATTTTCTCAGATTAAATCCTCCTTTTCTCATCATTTCCTTAAGTTGTTCAATAAGCTCAACTGCTTCTTCTTCTGATGCAGCTCCAGATTAAAGATCATCAACGTAGAAGTCATTCAAAGTAGCATGAGAGGCTAACGGATAATTACTTTTCTCGTCTAACGCCAGCTGTTGCATCGCCCTTGTAGAGAGAAATGGAGCGCAAGCTGTTCCATAAGTGACTGTGAGCAGTTTGAATTCAAGTACTGGATCTTCAGGAGCGTTTCTCCAAAGAATTCGCTGCCAATCTATATCATCCCGGTGTACCTTAACTTGGCGAAACATTTTCTCTACGTCAGCATATACTGCAACTAGAAAAGTTCTAAATCGAATAAGGATTGGATATAAATCTTGCTGTACTCGTGGGCCTATCATCAGTAAATCGTTGAAAGAAATTCCAGAGGATGAAGGACATGACGCGTCAAAAACACGTAGTTTTGTAGTGCTACTAGATTCTCTCAAAACAGCGTGATGTGGTAAGTAGTACGCATATGTTTAATCTCATTATAATTAGAATTAGAAGTGACATTATTTATTTCCTCCTTTTTTTCATTTCCCTTCATATTTATTCTATCAATAGTAGCTAACATTTCATCTAAAGTTTCAAAAAGCTCTTCGCGTTCATTACTATATTTTTCAATCTCATCATCTTTACATAAACCGAAAATATTACTAAAAATAGCTTTTAATTCCTCTCCAATATCGCTAAATCTGTTTCGAATTACGTTTAATTTAGCTGAATCTAAACTATCTAATTCGTCTGTAGTTTTATTTTTTAATCGGGTTAGAGCCGTTTTTGCAACCTTTTTTTGATTTAAATATGCCTTTATATCCATTATGAAAAACAAATAAGATACAGATATACAGTTATAACTTCAGAAATGAAACTCAAAGTATATTCCCTAACTGAACTAATGAATAAACAATGAAAACACAATATGATTCTGATAAAAAACAATAACAAAATAAAGAATCGAAACCACTCACTTAGTTATTTTGAAGTACTATCCAAGTGAAGAAAAATAAATTTTTCGAGCAGCAAAAGGAAATTACGTACTTCTTTTCACAACAACAAACGCTTATTGCGTAATCAGTAGAATATCACAGAACGATTTCACAAAGCATTCGAAACGAAACTAAACTAATTTCCAAAATCCGTATCGTCGGACCATTTTATTTATGTTGAGAATTCACTGAAACAAGGACTGCATATATTGCTGGTTCTTAAATAACACTGATTAATGACAATCGTTGTGCTGTTTTTCCATTTAAATTACAACCTCGATTTGAATATTTCACACATTTTTGTCGGACACACATATCCGAACGAAAGTTTCACACACACTCGAAGGGATTTTTTTCCCCTGCTCACAAGGATAAATTTCGAGGCGACGCAGCGCCCTCTCTATATTACATTGATAACTAAATTAATATTTTAAGAATATAAGGATTAAACAGTGGTGGTGGTTACTTTTATGATGTAAATATTTACTATGAACGTTTTCTAAAAAATCGAAATTTAACCCTTAAATGCATAGTGTAATTCATGAGTTACGTGATCTTTTTTTTTTACCATTTGGCGTTTTCTATTGTTCTTTAGGTGAACATGTGTTACATACGTATAACATGAATTTAAAGTCGTGAAGTCGGTTTTTGTTCTGATTTCTTATCACGGGGTGTTATAACATATTTTGTTAATAGTGCTTGCAATGTGCTCGGTTGGCGTTTTTTCTCTGTCATTATAAAATAGTCATTATTAAATATGAAAAACTATTAAAAGCGTTTAAAAAAATTACTATATTATTGAATATTTGTTATTGTGCAGTGTAAGCACTTTAAAGTAAGTATATACAATTTAAAATTATCATTTTTTGAGCAATTTTTGTTATGAAACTCAGGAGTGACATTTATATCCAACAGAAATATAAATAAATTTTTCACTATTTTTCTAGTGGATAATTAGCAAAAATAGACTCAAATATTATTTTTTCGGAACAAAATAAAAATGTATTAAAGGGTTAAAGGGGTTAAATGAGCGGAAAGCGTTCTAAATTGCGATTTATTTGGAATTGTTAGTGCTAGAAGCATAAAATTTGGTATGACTTTTACTTTAGAGCAGTGTCGAATACAGGGGGTGGGCCGCGGGGATACCCCCACTGGAGCAATGAACCCCCTCCTCCCCGGAAGATTTGAGATTTTGTGTTTTCAATGGTCAAAAAGTGCAATCCTCCCCCCCCCCCCCTCGGAACTGTATAATATCTCCCCCCGGAACCACTGGAATCTCTCCCGGAGGAAAGTGTCTGAATTCAACAGTACTTTAGAGGCGTAAATGCTCGTCCATAACAGTTTTCTAAAAATTCAAAATTTAAAAGGATGCAGGAACAAAAAACGTTCTAAAATTGCGATTTGTGTGATACAGTTGGTTTAGAAGTCTGGAATTTGGCATAGAGGTGGATTTTAACCCATTTATGCCTGGCGTTCTCTTTTTGAGGCGCTTCGAATTTTAATAAATTTGCATAATGTTCTTCTTCTTTATAACATGAAAATTGTATAAAATAATTATCTATAAATGTCTTTATCTGTTTCTGAAAGATGATAGCATAAGGTGGATACAGTAGAACCTCTATTATCCGAAATAATTGGGGTCGATCCTCTTTCGGAAAATCGAAATTTTCGGATAATCGAGAATGCTTCAATGTTAAGATTAAGAAGAAATATATGCAATATTTCTTATTATGGTAACAAGCGCTTAATAAAAATAAAGCAATAGCAAAATAGAAACAAGGATAAGTTACCTGAATTTTAATTTTGAAATTAAGTACCTGTACATATATCACAAGGGTTTGAAAAAATGTTTTGTTTGTCGCAGTTTCAATTGTTTTTGCTTTGAAGCTCTATCACGGAGTTTTTTAATATTATTAGTTCACCAGTATCACAGTCTTTCTGCTGCTCCAGCCATGCCAAACCTTTTGCAAAACATTCAAAAGCTTCAGAATTGATAATTTGTTCGTTTTCTTCGATCCACTTCGTAGCTTACGGGAACTCAAGTTAAATTTAAAAGAACTCTAAGAAAGGGGATCGAAAATATCTATATGTACTCATAGCTCGGAAAGGACCGCTTGCACCCAAGGAAAATGATAATTTAAGGGGAAAAAAACTTTCAAAAGGGATTTTGCACGCAAGAAATGTGATAGTAAAAAAAAAAAAAAAAAAAAAACTTTAAAAATGGATTTTGGTTAACCGATAGTTTCGGTTAAAAGAGTTTCGGATAAAAGAGATTCTACTGTATTTATTTGCTTAAAATGAATACTTTTTTCTGAGTTAATAAATTTTTCGTTTTTCAAGATGGCGAAATGTAAAAAGTAAGTTTATTTGTGTTTTTTCTACCAATTATCGAAATAAATAAATCATAATCGTAGCTTGCAGACTTCTTTGAAATACGTATTTTTTTTAATTGTGAAATTATATGTTTAAGCGTATTTTTTATGCATTTTTGTAACATACAAAATATAGGACGCTAGTCCCGAATGGGTATCTATTTTTATTAGCCATTTAGGGGACAGTTATTAATGTAAAGTCCTGTTCAAGATTATTATGAAACAAATTGTTTTTAAGCCTAAAATACAATTATTCTTAGTTTATTATTACTAACTAGAAAGGTAGCCCATCAAAAATGACGGAAATTTAGATATAAAGATATATACAACTCATGTGCAAGAATATGAGTTTTCTCGCTTGTTCCGCAGTGATAGATGAAAATAACATTTTTAAAGAACGAAACACATTTATGAAAAACTGTGTACAGTAGAAGACCACTAATCTGCACAGTTTGGTTCCAAGTGTTATGCAGATTTGAGGCTTTTTGCGGTCATGTCTATTCAATCTTTGTTTACATTTTTTTAAATTCATATATTGGACAATTTAGATTGTTGAGCCTTAAAAATAAATAAATTTTACACTTGAAGTAAGGTAAAAACTATTAAATTATCGTATACGATTTCATGAAATGGTATTATATGGTATTATATGTGTGTGCTTTACGATCTTGGTTGCGACGTTGGCGAAATTGGCTGCAACTTCACTGCAAATAGAAGCGTCTTAAATTTAGACACATATGTGACTGAAAAAGAATTTTAGACACTTAAGTGTCTTAATCTGAAAATTAAGACACTATAGATGTCTTAATTTAAGATACATAAGCGTCTTACTATGACCATGGTGTAAACGAACTGTGAATAATGTCTAAAATATCCGCAAACGTCTTATTTTAAGACACTTCATTGCTTTAAACGTGTCTTAATTTAAGACGTTTTGATTCTTCCGACGCAATAACCACCAGGAGGCACTAGCACTCCCAGTTGCGCATGCGTTTTAGATGTCTTCGTTCGAAGTGGTATACGTTGTAATTCAGACAAAGTTTGTTTTTATGTACGCGTGTATTTTAATTCGTTTTTTGCGAAATGTGAAGTACTGTGACTTTAATTCGTATTAACTAGGATTATTTATTTATTGAATACATACATCTGACGTGTGTGCTCGACATCAAATGTCTCTTAGAAGCTGTCGTCGATACAAGGGCGGGATAGACACAGAACAGAAGTAGACGACGGTTGAAGATTACACCCGGAAATTCTACAAAGCGTGTGCAATGGGTTTAGTGTTAACTCGTATCAATTTATATCAATAATATTGTGTTATTCATCTTCGTCCTGTCGAAGCTGGCAAAAAAAAAAAGAAACTTTTGTCTGGCGGGTCCTATTTTTAGGATGAAACATCTCATTCTTTAAATATGGCTAGTCGGATGTATTATGGGATTACCTTTTAAACTGATGAAAGTCTTTCTCCCTCACTGTGGTTGTGGTAGTTTTTAAAATTTCAAATCGAGGAATATTTCTTACCTCTTGCAGCAACTCAAGTAAGTTTCTTTATAGTAGTAAAATTAGTGTATTTTATGATTTTATTTATTGTACTAAACAAAATCCTGCATGAAATTTAATTAGTTTTGAATCTGTTCGCAAAAAACCCCACTAATTCTAGAAGTATATATTTTTAAACTTATGACATTCTTTTTTATTACGAATTATATATTCAATGTCAGTTCTTAGTTTCAATGGATAATTTTTATCTCGCAGTAAATGACGGCCACAAGGAAGTAAAGAAAAAAAAAACTTTGAAAGATGACCTAATGCTTTCTTACTTCCTGGCATAAAACCGCAGATTAAAAAAAGATAAATAAAGTAAATGAGACTGGTCTATTATATGAAGCTGCCTGTAAAAATATACATATGTATTTGATTTGCAATCAACTCTAATACTGATTTTTTTATTATTTTTAATAAAAAAGTAATTTGAAATTTATAATGGGAAAAAGTAAAAACCTCTATCTAGATTTCGTATTTAAAATTGTGGTAACTTTATTTATATGCACTTATACGAAAAATACAAAAATGACAGATGTTACTGTATATATTTAAGACGAAAGAAGTTTGGAAATCATAAGTTATTTTTTCCTCATGTTTTTAATATAGAATATGTACTTATTTGTTTTTATTGATAGTTGAATAGCTTTTGTGAGTACCCTCTGATCTACATAAAAACTTGCCCATGTGGAAATATAAATTTTTTAAAAACATAATTTTTAAATAAGTATTTTCATTTTTTTTTTGGGGGGGGGGAGGGGGGGATTTTGCATGAATTTTTGTAAAGCTGATATCTTAAATCTTGCACTGATTATAATGAAAGTTTTGAACTTTTAGAGTAGGACAAGTTTAAAAACGCAAATATATTTAACAAAATACCAAAGTCATTTTCCCCCCAATGTTATTAAAGTAGAATATTTATTTATTTATTTTCATTATTCATAGTTAAATGGCTGTTGTGATTATCAAGTGATGTATATGTAAAATTGCCTATGTGGCAATATATTTTTTTATATTTTCATTTTTTTTGGGGGGGGGGGGATTTTTGCAATTTTCGTACATCTGATATTTTAAATCTTTTTCCACATTCAACCGAGTATAATAAATATTTTGAACTTTTAGAGTAGGACAAGATTATAAAATATATATATATATTTATCTATGTACCTTAAAAGCCCTTAATAGCGAACACTTCGGGACCGCGGAATTTGTCCGATAATTGGAGATGTCTACTTTTTTGAGGTAAAAATATACAAATATGTATGTCTGCTGATTAAAAAAGTATTCGTTAAATAGAGGTGTTCGCTATTCGAGAATGTCCATTAACCTCCACAACGGATACTCCCGAATACCGGACATCTCAATTTAGACAATTATAATCAGGGTTGCGTTTTTTGCAAAAGTACTTCTTGATTAAAGGAAGGGCAAACTGGGAAGTGCCCCGTCCCCCTACGACTGTAGTGCCCCCCAAATTTGATGTGCAATATTTGTAAAGCTTATATTTTAAATCTGTTTCGAAATTGTACTGATTATAATCAATATTTTGAACTTTTAAAGTAAAATAAGGTTAAAAACAAAATAAATTTTAAAAAAATCTAATATTTAGATAAATATTTTTTGTTTTTTAATCTTGTTCTACTCCTGAAGTTCAAGATATTGATTATAATCAGTACAATGTCGTAAAAGATTTAAATTATCAACGTAACGAAAATTGTATTCCAAAACTGAGAGCACCAAAAAAATCAGGCTGTATTGGGGGGGGGGGGGGGAGGGGCAGGACCACAGCCAAATATTTTTCTAGGATTCAACGTGGTCAAACATGGCTACGTATGATGCTTACAAAAAAATGGATGCGATTCAGACGTTTGAAGTGTCTGAAATTCAGACGCAAAAAGTGTCTGAAAAAAATCAGACATTTTAAAATGTCTGAAAATTGAACACTCCATTTCAGACACTTAAGTGTCTGAATTTCAGACATTTTAATTTAGAGTGTTGTCATAATCCTAATAGTGTGGGCCGCTATAACAAAAAAGTAACCAGTTTTTAGCAAAATTTCTGATATAAAGTAGTTTTCAAAAACTTGTGTAAAATTGCAGGCCGTTCTCATGTTATGTCAGTCCTAAGAATAATATTTCTAACACTGAAGAGTTTCCATGCATATATGAAATTTAGAAAAGCTTCTCCAAAAGAAAGGTCCTGAAATGAAATTGTAATTCCTCTAACTTCAAAGTTTAATCGGGCCTGATGTTGTTTACTGAAATCTAATAAATACAGTTATTTTGAATATTACAACAGAATTAAACAGTTAAACTTATTTAACTTAAACCCGCTGTTACTTCCCGATGTTATTTTTTACTATTAAGAAAGAAAATTATTTAATTTTTTCAAATCATGCATTTATAATTTTTTTCCGTCTTTTATAACTAAATAATGAAAAAATATGCTTTTGTTCTGAGCTCATAAATATGACAATAAAATAATGTAACTAAGAGACATTGCAAAATTAAATCTTTGTGATTTCAAACCATAAACAAACGATACCGCCACCATTTTACCTACTATGGTGTCATTAGAATATTGTCTATTGATTGTTGGAGAACTTACTTTGTGAATTCTTACCTCAATGATTTAAAATTTTTTTAAGTTTCACGATGAATGAATCACTTGTGTTTGTTTAGGTTTATGGAATGAGATATTAAGCTGTGAACCTAGTTTCAACTAAAGTTATCCAAGGATATGTGTATTTTTAATTGAAATTAAAAACAATGTTTTGATCTCGAAATAAAAAGTTTTAGTTTCTATAATTGGTTATTTCTGTTAATTATTTATTTAGGTAATTTTCTATTATAGCGCATTTTTAAAAAAAGCTTGGCGCAATTCGGGCATCAGAAAGTGAGATATGTTGCCAAAATATATAAACAGCTAAGAAAACAAATCTAATGAACTTTTATTTTTGTTTATATATGCACTTATATACATTAAAAAATCGTTTCTAAATATGTATAATATTTTTTTATATACAAATTACGGCACAGATTTCGGATATGAAGCGGGATACAAACTGGCGCCAAAATGGTGTTATTTTGCCTGCTATGGTAACTCGGCTATTGTTTTTTATTTATTAATAAATTCTTTATTTACTTTTATTTTTTGTTTTTAATTATATAAACTGTTTTGTTCTATAGCTATTATTCAAACTTTTATTTATTTATAGTTATTTCCTTTTCAAAATGATAGCAAATAATTTAAAAATATATAAGTAACTGGTATTCGAAAGCGAGATTTCTACCAAATTGGTTCAGAGAAAAATCATGCCAACCCCGATGCGTATATGACATCTGTGCAAAAATTACGGCACAGATGTCATATTCGCCCCATATTGGCACGATTTTTTTTCTGACGCCAATGTCATATACACACCGGGTACTTAACTCTCGCCAAAGTGTCGTTATTTTGCTTGTTATGGTAACCCGGATGTTGTTGTTTATGCTGTTGATGTTTTCGCCAAATTGGCCTCGGAAAAAAATCACGCCAATATGGGGCGAATATGACATCTGTGCCAAAATTACTTCTGTTAAAAAATGGGTAAAAAAAAATAATTAAAAAATGGGTAAATAGCTTTTTTTTACATTAAATAAAGGTACTTGTTAGTTATCCCGTCGACCAAATTACTGTCGCCAAATTGTAAGATTAAATGCCAATAATGGTTGACATTAAACATGATCATGTGTTTCTTACGTCATCAAGTGATTTTTAATTCGACGTTATATTTGTATTTTTATTAATGTTTTGCTAATTTAATTGATCTTTCGTTGTTTAAAATAAAAATTATGTCAATTTGTATAATTTGGCGAGTGGTTTGGCGATTTATATAATTTGGCGAAACTGGTCGACGGGATAGCTAACAACTACCTAAATAAATTGCATACATATGGAAAAAATTGCTTGTGAGTATGAAGCAGTAAATAGGTTGTCAGAAAATACGTTGGCAAACTTCTTTCTCGCCAAGCAACTTTTCTCCGAAGTTTTGTACATAAGCAATGATTGCTAGAAATGCATTTTTAATTATGATATGCGCTTTTATGTTTCACTACATTTATGCATACTATACTGTGTGTATAAATGCTACAGTTCATATGCAGGGCTACACAAAAGAATTCGTAAAGGTTACTGAGTATGAGAGTAAATTGCTTAAAGGTGGTTTTTAAAGGAGTTATGCGTTTTTACGCTGAACTACATTTAGTTTACTAAGAAATGTTTGTAGAATATAGATAAAATAATAAACAGGGTCACGCAAAGTATTGGATACATAACCGTCTATGGATGATATAATATCTGGAAATGTGATTTCAGTAGTTTTAAGAGTAGTTTAAATTAAATTTTGGCTAAATAGTGGCATGTAATAACGATACTATTGGCTATGGACGGTAACTGCTGAAATCAATTTTTTAAATTTTTTATGCGTCTTCTAAAATGTTTACTTAGTTATCTTATTTCCCCAAATAACGAAGTTTTGTTAAAGCATTCAGGATATGTTGGAAAGTGTTTCATATTCTATGCTTAACGCATGATTTTTCTTTCTTCTTTAGTCTTATTTTGCATTTATTTTATTCTTAATTTTTTAGTCTTATACTGCTTTATAGAAATTTTGGCACAGTTGTCATATACGCCAGTTTGGCGGAAACATCAACAGCATAAACAACATCCGGGTTACCATATCAAGCAAAATAACAACACTTTGCCACCAGTTAAGTACCCGTTGTGTATATGACATTGGCGCCAGAAAAAAATCGCGCCAATATGACATCTGTGCCGAAAATTTAATATTTAATTTTTAAACTCTTCGCTCCACACCCCTTACATGTAGTACAAACTATAACACAGATAGCGCAAAATAATAGACAGTTTGGTACTTTTCCACTGTAGGAGCTTTGGCGTTTTTTTAAAAAAAGCTTGGTGTAATTTGGGCATCAAAAAGTAAGATTTGGGTTCGTTTCCGTTATACGGATACCTTTGTCGCCAAGCGTAATAGATGGCGCAAAATGAAAATCACGTGAATTGAAGCATTTGAAAAATAAAAGAAAAACATTGTCGATACTAAAGTGAGCATTTAAAAAATATAACATTTGAAAATTCCAGACTTTTACGAACTATTTCATTAAATCACAATTTTATACCTAAAATAAGTGAACAAATAACTGTTATAAAATAAAGAAATAAAATAAAACTCATATTAAACTGCTGGCATAAAATTAAAAATATCTTTTAGCATTTTGAAATAATTGGCGCATTAGGATACATTTTCGCATGGTGTCCGTATAACGGGAAAATATCGAGATTTGTTGTCAAATCATATAAACAGCTATGAAAACAAACTTGATGAGCGTGTTTGTTTGTTTTATATGTATATTATTGATGTTTTTATGTACAAATCACATCTGTTTCTTTATAAAATTAGAGAAACGTCTTTTTTATATTAATTAAATCGTATAAATATCGAAAAAAATGCGTGTGTATATAAAATGAAACAGTGGATAGGTTCCCGGAAAATATGTTGCCAAATTTTCTTTTTCGCCAAGGCACCTATACTGGAAAAGTACCTAAAGCACATTAAAATCGCGCAGTTAGGAGCTCACGCAGTACAGCGTCATCTATTGGCGGTTATTTTATTAGTAGCATCGGGAGGAAGATGTAAAGATGTACTTTAAATTCTCACTCATAGATTTTGAAAAATATCTTAAAAGAGCGGAGTTTAAATTAAATTTCGGTGACCTCCTTTATGAAAGATCGGTTTTAAATAGGAATTTTGCCAAATTAGCCAGCTATCACCAAGTTGGCTAACAGTTGGCGCTACTGTGGTAACCCTGCATTAGCTTTTTTCAACAATTACTCATTTCAAAGAGGCGGTCCTACCGGAATCATGAGGGACACACAGAGACTTGGATTTTATATAAATAGATACTTATAATGTTATTTGTCTCTGTAAAGAAATAATTATACTTATTTAGCAATTGATGGAAATACTAATTATAGTATACAATATACTATTTAAAAGCTTATTTTATATAAATTTAGGCAAAACATATAATTATGCATATTATATTATTACAAATATTATGCATATTCCCATATTTAGAGAGCTTACATTTTATCAAGTAAATACAAAAAAATTTTAGCGTAATTTTTTTTAGTATTTTTCCAGTTCATTTTATAACATTTTAAAGTGATTTTACCAACAAATTTGAGAAAACAAAAATTCAGGCACAAGTGGGTTAAGATTTAAATGCTCCCTAAGAATGTCTTCTAATAAATTCGAAGTTTAAAAGGGCGAAATGAACGGAAAATTTTCTAAAACCTTCTAAATCATGTTTTATTTGGAACCGTTAAGAGGGCTGGTCACTCAGCTTCGGAATTCTCCTCCGTATTGTTAAGTCTATGGACTTTTGATGTATTCGTATATTTAAAATATCTTCTAGGGAAATTCATATTTTTAACATCTTTTTTCTGTGTACTTTTCTTAAAGGATGTCTCCCTTTTTTTGTTAGTTTTCAAAATAGTTCTAAAATCTATGCTAAATTTAATATTTTATGTGTTAAAAGTGGGAGAACTGTGAGTAAAATTTTAACACTTCCTATAAAGTTAAGTCTATACTTTAGAAATATTTTGAGAACTAAGAAAAAAAGAAACATCTTTTAGGAAGTGTATACAAAAAAATAGAAGTTAAAAATTTTAATTTCCCGAGGAGGTATTTTAAGTATACGAATGCAGATTTTTGTGATGCTGTTGGTCTAGAAACTTGATTTGACATGGTGGTTATTTTTTAAGATTTTATTTCTCGCTAAGAACGCTTTGTAAAAAAATTAAAAATTTAAGAGGGCGGAAGGAGCGAGAAATGTTCTGAAAACCTTCTAAACTATGATTTGTCTGAAATTGTTAAGGACAGAAACGTGAAATTCGACATGGCTGTTACTTTAGTTACTTAAGTTACTTTATAGAGACCTTTTTAGAGGCGTAAATGCACCCGCAGAATAGTTTTTAAAAATTTTGAAATTTTAAAAAACTCAGGAATAAAATATTTTCTACAGTTGTTACAGAAACTTGGAATTTGGCATAGTGATAGTGACCTCTTTTGAGATGCAAATGCTGGCTAAGAAACGTTTCTAAAAAGTTCGGAATTTTAAATAAAAAAATAAAATCATAGAAAAATCTTCAAAATACATTCTAAATTACCATTTGTTTGGAATTAATTTTAGTTCTTCTCAAGAATATAGTCTCATTCTCACCTACTGCAAATAATAATCAAATTTATTGAAAACTTGGCTTAATTAGTAATTTTTGAATTATCGGTAGCGGTATAATTTCCTCTAATAAAAATAGGCACACAAATTACCAGTTAGCATATTTCAACAATTACGTACATTTATTACTAACGCTGAGATGTATTTTACCATTTGGCAATTACCTAATTATGAGGAATGAAATTATGATATGCTTACAGCAATCTTAAGAGAATTTACAATTTTATTCCTGCAGGTTAAATAGAGTTTTGTTTTATTACTTTATTAGCCCCGACATGCTATTGCTTTCAGGCAACAATTAACCCTTAAATGCGTGATTTTTTATTTTGTTTCGAAAAAATTATATGTGATTCTCTGAAAGGTTTATTACACAGGAAAAATAATGAAAAAAATCAGAGATACATTTTTCATATAAATGCGTCAATCTTTTCTTCTGTTGCACATCTGCAATATAAGTAAAAACTACTGTCGTGTGGCTGTTTTACGCTAAAATATTGCAAATTAGTAAATATTTTAATAAGATTGTCTCCAAATACCTTATTTTATACAATTATTTATTTTATAAAATTTAACCTTCAACCCTTTAATTCCCATGGTAGAATTCGTTTTAGAAATTACGTTCTCGCAGATAATCTGACTTTACACCAGAAAGTTTCAATGGTTAATTTCGCTTTATTTAAATAGGGAATATCTGTTAATAATTAAAGCAAATATTGTTATTTTAATTTTCTGGTGTGAATTAGGTACGTACAAATAAAAAAATATATTAAATTCAAAACACTGTTGTTTGCATATATGCAAAGCTGCGCACTAAAAGGTTAAAGCGTCGTCACTAAAAAATAACGTTATATAAGCCAGATGTAAAACGAAACAGATGTATCAATTGTACCGTTAAACGTTGATAATCTCAACTGCAATTTTTTAAACTTCTAAGCATTGCACATTTTCAATTTTTACACCTTCGTATAGAGAAAAATAAGTACTTTTATCAGCAATTTGTTTAAAAACTGCATCTCAATTTATTTTTGAGATATTAATTTTCTTGTTGTTTTAATGCCTTTCTTTAATGGTAGCAATTGAAATACTCCATTTCAGTAGAAAATAAAAGGAAAATAGTAGATTACTTTATCTGTTTGTTGTCATTTTCTCGTAACAACTGGAAAAAAAATTGTAATTAAAATAGGTGCTATTTTGAAAAAATATAAATGAATGATTTCTGCTAATACATGGAGCTATTGTAAACTATATATTTAATTTTAAGTATCCATATTAATGTTACAAACAAATGAAGGCATATGAATCATCCATCTTCTTAAAATTGAAGCAATTTCGATTTTCCGAAAGATGATCGGCCCCAATTTCTTCGGATAATCGAGGTTCTACCGTACTAATATGTATTTTTATTTCTACACAAAAAGAAATACCTATAAACCCGTATATATATATATATATATATATAGTATATTTTTCTATTCTAAAAAAAGTAACTAACGCTGTCAGCGCCGCGGTAAATGGTTTTTTCCCCGTTAATATTAAGAAAACTACCGCATATAAAATTATGAAAATTGGTAGTATTATAAAGAAATGTTTGATAAACACGCTGATGCAGACAGTTTTTAAATCGAATAATTATTTTAAGAGCTATTAAATGTCAAAGTTGGTCAAAATCGTTCCATTAAAAAAGATAGGAGCACAAACTATACATAGGCATTTAATAATTTTTCCTAAGGATATACATTATAAGATCCCGGTGTGCAAACTGTATTATTTATTTTTTTAACTTGACTAACTTTTTGAGAGTTTTTTTTTTAAATTTTTTATTCAAATTTTCACAATTTCGAGAGACATTTTTTTCATACTTAAGAAAAGGTTATTATTTTAAATTATGCCAACTGTAAAAACAGCACAAAGAATAATATTTCCTTTCAATTAAAAATTTATTTAGATATGACTATTATAAACAGAAAAACACTTTCAAATTAGAGTTAAATGATTACGTTTTAAAAGCAGGAAAATATTGAAAATTATGTAAAAAGAAATGCATCTATATATAATATACTTAAATGAAATAAAATGAATATTAAATGAAAGAAAACTTTAAATTATAGAAATTAATTAATATGTGTTAAAAGCAGTAAATGGGAGAAATTGTGCAATATTTAAAGAGGCCAAATAATAACATTGCCATACAGTTGAAATTTAAAAATATGTTTACACGAGGCATTTATTTGGAGATGATTTTTTTTTTTAACTACTGTTGCCAATTCTAAGTAATCTATAAAATAATAATATTTCCTTTCTAACAAAAAAAAAAAAATCAGCTGAATATTAAAAAGAGAAAAAAAAACTATGATAAAAATTATGTCAGATTTAAAACGATTCATTTAAAATGTCTTATTTAAAACAGTTTTCTTTTAGCATTGTTAAAAAATACCGGCAGGCAAAGACTATGTTGATTTTGTTCCTTTTATATTAGCTGATTTTCAAATGTTGAACTAATCTTGTTCAATCAAATACGAAAGCAGCCATTAGATGTCTGATCAGCAACAGATTCGGCCTTAAAATCCCCCAGTAAATGGGAAATGAATGGAAACACGTTTACAGGGAGATTTACGCTGTTTTTTTGTTTTTTTTAAAATTATAATTCAATCTTCCGTAAAATTTTTAAAGCCGATCAAATTAGTGTGTTTTGCGAGTCTGTAGTGTCTGAACGGGGGGTTGGCGAACGTAGCTCGTAGAGGGCATAACCTCCTAGTATATTATATTTTTGTTGTAATTTTATGAAACCTTCAAATTTGTTTTTGAACATTTTGATTTTGCTACGCTGCGTTCTGGTCGAAATACACGGCCACAAATATTACTTCTGATTTGAATGCTTGTTGCTTTTTGAAATTTAACCCACTGCCGACGAGGCCACAGCTTGTTTTTGGTTTGTTTGCAGTTTTTTTTTCCCTTGAATTTTGCATTTTGCGTTGTATATTTTCGTGCTAATTCAGGCCACATACCGGGTGTCCCAAAAATGGCTGATGGATTTTAAAATTGAATAACTTGCAAACGGTCATAGATATCTAAAATTTTTTTGCAGGAGGGTTATGCAAGATGTCAGGAGTTTTTATGCTGCGATTCCCAGTTTTAGTTTTAAATAGCAGCGATAGATGGCGCAGCAAGCAAACAAGTGCTACGTCCAGGCTTGATTTTTCGGCCTCTCTCTTCTCCCATGCGAAAAAAAAAAAAAAAGAGATTAAAATGTTTTGAATGGATACCGAAGTACCAAAAATCGGGTCTGGAAGTAGCGCCTATTTCTTCGCAGCGCCATCTATTGTTTGAAATTCGAACTAAAATCAAGAATTGCAGTAAGAAAACTTCTGACATCATACATAACCCTCCTGCAAGAATTTTTTAATATCTGTCACCGATTGCAAGTTATTGAATTTTAAAATCCATCAATCACTTTTGGGACACCCGGTATATATTTTGCTTGTTGTTATTGTAAAGTTGTGTATTTCACTATGCAGCATTTTACTGTTGCAATTACGATATTCGTTGCTTATTTACATATGTATGTTACTACAAATTTTACACTGGCATGATTTTAAACATTTGTACTTAAATCCCATTTTTTTACAGATCAAATGTAAATATTCAATTCTATTTTGAAATTGATTTTAAAACTTGTTAAATTTGTAAAAGAAAAGTAATGAATTGCTACCATAATTTCATACATCATATGTTAATAAATCACTAATTAAAGTAAGCCTAAACCAGTATCGTTAACTCCTTGAAGGGCGGTAGGATATTTTATATATACCACTTAATTTTAATCAAGAGTTGCAACAGATTCTTTTAATAAAATTTTATTTTTATAACTTTGGTGAAAGAAAGCTGTAAAACTGCAATTCCTTATTTTCAAATAAAAATTTTCGAAAATTCTGCTGTGAATTCAATATTACAGAAACACCATTACTTGCTCGTAAAAGTGTTAACATGATAAGACATGGTACTAAAAGTATTATTTGGAAGTTATACCGCAAAGACACCAAACATTTTTTTAGCACAATTGTATCGAAAACGGGGAAAACTAGCAAAGAATGGTTTTATGAAAATTGCCCCATTCCTGCCTCTTATCCCTTACTGGTATTATTTGAAAATGTTTAAAATATGTAAGAGCACACAATAAATACTTTATAAAAAATAAAAAATAAACATTCAAATCACTATACATACCTATCTGCACAGAGAAAAGCTTAACTAACATTTTGTTCACACAAATTGATTAATGGAAAATTCAATCATGTGTTCCAAACCGTGCTTTTATCAAACTTATCAAGCGAAAATCGAAAAGAAATGAGGGATGTGAAAACATCATACAACCAAATCAGATTGCAATTTTGTGTCACAAGTCACCGTTAATTTTCTCGAAGAAAGTTTCTCTCAAGGATTTTTTAAAAAAGCGTTACGTGTATACTTTATATAAATATCTTTTATCAATTTATTTATGCACTAGGGTCGATAAAGCTTTAAAAGGGCACCCTGCGATTAGAAAGTACGGTAGAACCTCGATTATCCGAAGTAATTGGGACCGACCATCTTCGGAAAATCGAAGTTTTCGGATAATCGAGAATGCTTCAATTTTAAGTGGTCAGGTACCCTTTGAACCAATAAAGTACATGGAAAAAAGACCTCTGTAAGAATTGCAGTCACTCTTTAACTAATTAACTTTTAATTATAAAATTGAAAACACATGTCAGGAACGATTTATTTTATCAATTAAAGGTGTTAAAAAAGGTATACACATATATAGTTTTTTTTTTATTTATTTTTAAAGATAATACAATTTTTACGAAAGAATTATTCTTGCATGCATTGCGCGCATGATTTTTTCAATTTGAATGGCTGAAACAAGCCAAATTTTTTTTAACGAGTGCAGATATAATGTGTTTTCAAAATGACCTACAATGGAAAAAATAAAACTTGCAGATCCCGAGAAAAAAATTTTTTTTAAAGAAATTCGAAATATCGAGATTTTTTTTATACAAAAGTAGTCGTGAATTCTAAACTTCTTACTTGAGAAACATAATAATAGGTCATTTTGTGCTTATGTACGTTTAATACATCCACCAGAAATTTCGTGAAATTCTAGATAACCGTTTTTCAGAAATCGTGCGCGCAAT
This sequence comes from Maratus speciosus, assembly GCA_963932465.1. Taxonomy (NCBI): domain Eukaryota; kingdom Metazoa; phylum Arthropoda; class Arachnida; order Araneae; family Salticidae; genus Maratus; species Maratus speciosus. Next base: position 166,654,121 of record OZ010790.1, read on the forward strand.
GATCAAAATCGCTGTTTTGAGAAAACTGGCTTTAAAGATTGAATCACCCGTTGATCATATAGCAAAAGCTTAAAGTGTTTTACACATAATTTCTCTTCTAATGCGAATTTTCGTATGGGGTTTGCTTTTAAATGTTTCTTAAGAATCATATTTAATTATAAGCTATTTAAAAAAAAATCGATTTTTGGACGGTTCAAAGGTGACCTGACCCCTTAAGACTAAGGGCAAATATGTGCGCTATTTCTTATGGTAACAAGTGCTTTTTACAAATAATTCTGTAGCAAAATAGAAACAAGAATAAACTGCTTGAATTTTAATTTTGAAATTAAATACCTTTTACATATTTCAACAGAGTTTAACCCCTTCGCGACGGGAGCCTTTTACGAAATGTTTATTACTTTGCTACCGGTTTTAAAAAACAGAAGTTTGTGCCTATTCAAATCGGGAAAATGCTCGGATTAAATAAGGCAAATTTTACAGTAAAATTTTACTGGTGAGGATAAACGAGGATCCTTAGGCCTATTTCCGGCACGTATACGTGTCGCTCGTCCCCAAGGGGTTAAAACAAAGTTTTGATTGTTGTAGTTTTAATTGCCTTTGCTTTGCACCTCTATCATGAGGTTTTCTAAAAATACCATTGGTTCACAGTATCACAGTCATTCTGCTGCTTTCTTGCATAAAACTTTTTCATTTTTGCAGCATCTCTCTTCATAACACTAATCGCTGCAATACCAGTGCCGTATTCTTGAGCTTATTTTGTCATACTCTTACCCCATTCTACATGATTTATGATTTGAATTTCTCTTCTATACTTAAAGTAATGCGGTTTTTTTTTTTGTTTTTTTTTTTTTACACAAGATAAAAATGAAAATTTTTACTCTAGTAAAAATCTCGTACGAAAACTCAAGTTAAATTCAAAGAAATTCTAAGAAAGGGGATCCAAAATTTGTATCTATATTCGTGGTAGGAAAGTAGGTTCCTTACACACAAGGGACGTGACAGTAAAAGGGAAAAAAAATAGAAAACAGGAATTCTGCTTTTTCAGTATTTAGTGTCGCCCCCGATGAAGAAAAAAATATATGTATATATAAATAGTACAAAACATATTTCAATTTTAAGACTTATAGCACACGCTTTTATTTTATGTAAAATGACGTCATTCGCATCCGCTTAAGAATTCAACATTTACGATCCATTCTTAAACATCTACAGTAAAGTAGGCATAGGATGTCACTATCGCAAAATAATACACAAATGCAGCAAAAAGATGCCGTCATTAAAGAAACTCGACAAAAAAAGGCTATCTAATGATTCATAGGCCTTCATTTGTTTGTAACATTAATATAGATAATTAAAATTAAATATAGTTAATAGCTCCACGTTTTAACAGAAATCGTTCGTTTTTTTCTTTCTTTTTTTTTTTCAAAATAGCACGTATTTTAATTACATTTTCTTTGGATTGTTATGAAAAAATGGCAACAGAAATATATAATTAATATTTTACAATTATTTTTTCTTTACTTTCTACAGAAATGGGGTACTTTTCCGTTGCCAATATTAAGCAAATGGCTCCAAAAACTGTAAAAAAATTAATATTTCAAAAATAAATGGAGATGCAGTTTTCAAACAAATTGCATTTAAAAGTACTTTTTTTTCCCCAATACGACGGCATAAAAATTGAAAATGTGCGATGCTTAGAAGTTTAAAAAATTGCTATAGAGTATTTAATCGTACTGCTTTGTTTTACGGCTGGCTTCTGTAAGGTAACGTTATTTTTTGAAGACTATACAAACTAAGCTGGGAGAAAGAAATAGCATACCGTACCGGGGGTGGGGGGGGGGGCTAATAAAATAAAAGAAGTTATAGTATATCATAGAACAATTATTAGTTAAAAATACGCAATGCACAATCATTTTAAAAATCTGGAATAACATTCGACTTACCGAACGCTTTACAGAATACAGGTTGCCCATAAAAAGAATGTCTCAGTTTCAATAGTATATTATAACAGTTTAATTTAGACTATTTACAACAAATCATACATCTAATGGAAGGTAAACTAGCCTTAGTCTTTCTTACAAATGTTCAATATGTGGCATCTTTAGTTATGCGGCACACATCCAACTTAAAGTCCAATTATTCACACATTTCGGTTAAGGGGCCGCTGCACTGAAACTCTCCGATCGCGAAATCCCATGTTAATCTATGGAAAAACTTTGAAGCGCGCTTACTTATTACCTAACATAATTATTAAAATACCTTTTTCACCAGCAGAAAGTAGACGTCAGTTGCCGATTAATGTGCGTTTTTAAAAATCGTCTACATAAATTTTAAGTAATTTAAGAAGAGGATAAAATGTAATCAAATGGAAATTTCAAAGTTTATAGGAATTTTTTATGTACTTAAAATTTACTGAGATAATTTTTAAAAACGCGCATCATTGGCATCTGACGTCTACTTTCTGATGGTGAAAACGATATTTTAATAATTATATTAGGTAATAAGAAAGCGCGCTTCAATTTTTTTTCGTAAGCTAACAAGGGATTTCGCGATCGATGAGTTTCAGTGCAGCGGAGCCTTAAGACGTCCGGCCGGAGTAATGGAAGCAATAGCCTCTTCAATTCTCTGTCTCAACTCTGGCAAATAATTAGGTATCGGCGGAATGTAGACACGATCTTTTAAAAAGCCCCAAAGGAAAAAATCGCATGGCTCTAACGGCTTTTAAATCTCCAGCCCAGCAATAACGCTTTACGCCCAGGAGTATCCATATTACGTAAGTGGCACTGCAAGCGAGTCAATAACAAAGCAGTACTTATCTAAAACTGTTTGTGTTACTTTTTATTTGTGACCTTGAACCAAAACTCTACAGCGCTTACAGTTGATACTATTGAAATTTATGAATGGGACATTCTTTTATGGACACCCTATACTATGAGTTCAAATAAATACAGTCGAGTCTCTATATAACGAAATTCATTGTTCCAGTAAAAAATTCGTTATATAGAGAATGAGTAAAAATTCCTATTTAATGTATAAATTTTGAACAAAAATTACTTTTGAGGTATTTAATTAAGAATTTGAAATATTTAACTATAAATATTAACCTAATATTGTATCTCTGAATTATTTAAACAGTTTCGAAAAAGAGAACAGACATTTATTTGAAAGCATAATATAAATCAAATAAGGAAAACTTACATTAATTTTAGACGAAGAAATCTGTAATTTTTCGCTGTTTTAATTTCAAAAATGTTACACTCTCGAAAAATGTTCACACTTTAGCAAGGAATGAAAAATTGTATCGAGAACATTTTCCTCAATTTCAATTCTCATTCACCTTAAACTTCAATTACCTCTCTGATCCCGCTCTTATATGTGTAACAATCCAATTGACACTGTTTTAAGAAGTATGCTGGAGGGTGTGTGGGAGGGCGGGGCGGGGGGAGATGAATTCGTTGGGCATAAAAAATAAGGAGATTCAAGGTAGAAAAGTAAAATAAAAAACTTAGCACTGAACAATAAATCACTAATTAATGATGGAAAAATTATTCCATATCATTTGAAAGCTTTTTTAAAACAATAAATAAAGAACATTTTATGAAAAAATTCGTTATATGGAGATAGATATTTCGCTATATGGAGACTGTTTTTAATGAGATCATGGGAAAAAGGGACCGTTCCTACTGAAAATTCGTTATATAGAGAAATTCGATGTATGGAGTTTCGTTATAGAGAGACTCGACTGTAATCTCAGTATTCTAAACAAGTTGGAAATTGCTCGTCAAACATGGCAAATGAGGTGCGTTCGCACCATAACTAGTTTTATAAATATTTTTTGCACCGCATATTGTACTGAATGTATATTTTAGTGCACTTCATCAGTGCATATCCATTTCATTCTGTTCGAAAGCCTGTAACATCATTAAAATGCAATTGAAATATTTTTTTCCCATTGGCCTTAATGTAACGGAAAATTTTTGACTGTCCCTGTCATTAAACTATACATCCGATTTTCATGAAATTGGGAATGACTCCACAAAATTTTTCAACAATTATATATTTAAAATTTCAGACCATTCGGAAGGCTGTAACATCATTAGAATGCACTTGAAATAATTTCTTCCCATTGGCCGTAATGTAACGAAAGAGTTTTGACTGTCCCTGTAATTAAACTATTCATCCGATTTTTATAAAATTTGAAATGATTCGACAAAATTATGCAACAATTAAATATTTTAAATTTCAAACGATTCGGTCGAGTAGTTTTTGCGCTGTTATATGCGGATGGACAGACGGACTGAACGACGGCTACAGGTGCTACGTATCTATATTATAAAGGACAAACATATCTGTGCGTAACGCATACGTCATTTTGCGAATGGCAACACTTTGAAATTTGAAATAAAATTTTGGTTTTGCATTTTCTCTACTGCAAATCTTTAAACTTCTATGCATCACACATTTTAACTTTTTACACCGTCGTATAAGGAAAAAAATTCTCTTTTAAATACTATTTGTTTGAAAGCTGTATCTCAATTTGTTTTTGAGATATTAATTTTTTTGTAGTTTTTAATACAAATTGTGTATTTGTGGCAACTGAAGTACTCCATTTATATTGAAAGTAAAGGGAAAACATTCATGGTTTATTATTTTTATTCATTATATCCTTATTGATGCCATTTTCACATTACAAATAAAAGTAACTTTTTTATAATTTTTGAACAGAAAATGATGTCAGACATTAAATAAAACACGCATTCTTCTTCATAAATCAGCTACATTTTAATATTTTTACATTACGCTGATAAATGAGTTTGAGGTGCTCGGCAAAATGATTCATTGAGTAAAAATGATATATTTAAAACAAAACGATCATGTTTTTTATATATATATAAAACTAAATATTTGACCAATACTATAAATAGCGAATACTATGACAACTAAAGTCAAATTTCTGAATTTTTTTTTCGCGGGTACTAAGATTAGAACTTAAGGTTTGTGCGAATGTTCACATGAAAAGTTGTATTGGACAAACGTGACTTTAACTTTGAAAATGCATTCATTAATAATCTATTCTTTTGCGAGTTAAATTACTTTCAAATTGTGAATTTAAGTGGTGCGTATGTAAATTACGAGAATGTGAAAATAACGTACAGTTTAGATTTTATGGAGGAAAATTTTATGATGTGACAAAGCGAAATCCTTTTTACTGATTTTTCATCCCGTAAAAACAAACACAAGAGCTCCATCGATAACTCCATCATAATTACTCATCTTGATTACGTAATCTAATACAGTTTAATTTTTCAATAATTTAAGCAGTTGAAGTTTGTAGAAGTAATATTTTGGTAATTTTGGGTTTAAAATGTTATTTGTTTTAAGAGTTAGACAACCAATGTAAGATGATTTTTTTGTTGTAATTATTTTTGTAGGTTTATTATAATTTCGATCTGACAGTTCCGTTCAAACATTTTAGTACGTCGAATTTCGACGGGTTGCAACTCGTTTATATAATTACGAACGCACCTAAAAAGTAACTAAACGCTGATGGCTGATGCTGTCGTGTCGCTGCCGAATTTATTGCGACTGTGGATCTTTCTGGGCATGTATTAAAAAGTCTTTCGCATATAAAAACATGAAATCTGGTAGTTTCATACACTGTAAAAAAAAAATAATAATAAATCCGTTAAAATACGGAAATTATACTGGCAATCGAGACGCCAGTACTATTTCCGTATTTTAACGGAAATTTTTTCCTGTAGATTCCAGAAAAAAATCCGTTTTTTTCATATTTCCGTATTTAAAAATTTCCGTCTCAAAGACAAAATATAATAATTTTTCAAGGAGAAAATTATATATTTATGAATTTGACACTTCATTTTTCAAGCACACGTTTACATCAAGGTCAGAAAATCACAATTTAATTCAAATAACACTAAATCAATAACACTTACCCTGACGGGATTCGAATCAGGGAACTGTCCTCTTCCAGAATGGTGCCCTTAACGATTACGCCACGGCTTCACAAACTACGTGTTCAAATATCGTTAGTTATTTCAGATCAAAGGTATGCAACAACATGTTAAACAAGGAATGTATTTTCGTAGAGATAATATTTTTCAATTGAGTATACAATTCTGAATATTTTACACATGTTTTTCTCTATAATTTTGAATATTTAGCTTTTTGGTTTCATGCTTTATAAAATATAAATTTCACTCTTTAAAATATTACAGGTATGAAAGATTGTATTAAGAATAATGACTACTTTTTTGTAAGATTTTTAAAGTTTTATTTTAATATTATTTTTATTTATTCATTTAGTTTTGCAAGAATACCAACATATTTTTTTCAAACGTGTATTTTTTCAAATTTTTCTAATTATTTATCTGATCAGCTACTGTAAACTCAAATAAAGATAATTACTAAGTAATAAAATAAATTTTCTTTATTGCTTACTAGCGAACTTGCCCGGCGTTGCCCGGGTACGTCAAAAAACAGCAGGAATTGCGAAAAAGTTCTAGAAATCACAATAAGATATCGCGAGAAAATTTTAAATCGCTGCACAAATTTCGAAAAGAGAAAAAAAAATTAGTTATTGTGTTCGAAGATTGCAAGTTGATTCTTTTCACTAATGTGGCAAAATGGTAGCAAATCACTAAAATATACTAAAAATCACATACAAAATTCCCGAAATTCGAAAATTGCTATACGAAGTCCGAATAAACTTTATTGAAATGAGGGCAGAATGTACTTTAGGTCAAAAATGGAATGTCAAAAAATTGCAGCAAATACCGAAGAAACGTAAAAATCGAATTAAAAATCTCAAAAAGTTAAAATAATCACGAAAGTCAAAATTTACTATAATTGGATTAAAGTTTCAAATCTAATTCCTTCGACCTGCGGGCTCTCTTAAAATTTATGTTTGGAAAAACATGCTAAGCATTGTTTGATGTTACTTTTATTCATAATTTAATTTACTTGGATTACCTTAAATACAATTAACATAATCCCTTAAGTTAATATTAGTTTTTGTTGCATTAAAATATCTCAATTTGTTGATTTTCTCTAAGCAAGTAATCCTTATTGTTATACAATGGAAGTCTATGGGAATTTGGCGAAATATTAGAGATATCGCCAAGTTGGCGTCACTTTTGGCGACTAAATTTGATCGCCGAATTTGGCGATATATCGCCACGTTGGCGACAAACTTGGCAGTATTTGGCGACAGAACTGTGTCTCCGATACTGTGACACCCTTATAGGTATGAAGATGCATTAACTGCTGTTCAATAATCGCATAAAAAAATCGCTAAAAATTCAAAAATCGATGTACGAATTCCGAATAAACTTTTTTGAAAAGAGAACAAAATTTACTACATTGGGTTAAAAGAAAGAAACCGTATTCTTTTCACTAATGTGGAAAAATCGCCTCGAAACTTAAAAAAGTGCTAAAAATCGGATAAAAAATCTAATCAAAAAATCGGAAATCGGGCTTCGAGGAGCAAAACTTCATATATAGACGTACCTTTCCCCCGAAATTTTGTAGCTCTACGTGCAGCGATTTCTTCAGAACACCGTCGGCACACTCACTCACATACAAACTTCTTTTCTTATTATTATAGATTAAATTTAGACAAACGTAATTTTATAATAATTTCATTATTATATTTCAGATATGTTTTTAATTTAGTCACTTAGAAGGTATATTTTAATGTCTGTGCTTGTACTAAATCTTAAAATTAGATTTTATCAGTTTAAAAATTTCGTCGGTATCCGTTATTTCAAAATGCTCCATGCGCATATTTTTTCCTCTGAATGCTTTGAAATTTTCTATAGTTGTTTGCCATTATATATGTCATAAAACTGTGCATGGTTTTATGAAACTAAATATAATTAGAAAAGTTAAAGGTTGTTAATTGCAGAAATATGATGCGAAAATGCTGAATATTTCATAAAATTTAGAAAATATTTTTTTCTTACCTTTATATTCAAATATATAAAATTCGACGCACAGTTTTATTTGTATATATAAACGAAACTTGCATAAAAAATATGGGAATTTTAACTGATATGAAATGCGCATGGGGCAGTTTGAAAAAGTTCCCCGTAACGTTTAAAATATTCAGAAAAATTCTTTATTTTTCTCCCATTTCTTTTTTTTTTTTTTTTTTTTTTTTTTTGTGTGTGTGTGTGTGTGTGTGATTATGCCGTAATGCATACGAGTTGGAACCCGTCGAAATTTAACGAATTAAAAGGTTTAGAATAGAACTGTTAGATCGAATTTATAATAAACTTACAAAAATAATTACAATAAAAAATTCATCTTGTATTGGGTACCTAACTCTTAAAACAAATAATGTTTTAAACCTAAAATTACCAAAATATTATTTCCAAAAACTTCAACTGCTTAAATTATTGAAAAATTAAACTGTATTAGAATACGTAATCAAGATGAGTAATTATGTTGAAGCTATCGATTGAGGCTCTTACGTTTGTTTTTACAGGATGAAAAATCAGTAAAAAGGATTTCGCTTTGTCCCACATAATAATTTCCCCCATGAAATCTAAACTGTACATTATTTTCACATTTTCAAAATTTACATACGCACCACTGAAATTTACAGTTTAAAAGTATTTTAACGCGCAATACATTATTATTGAATGTATTTGCAAACCTAAAGTCACGTTTTTCCGATACAACTTTTCATGTGAACATTTGCATAAAATTTAAGTTCTAATCTCAGTACCCGCGAAAATTTTCCATTCAGAAATTTGGCTTTAGTTGCCACAGGTCATTTAGTATTGGTCAAATATTTAGTTTTATAAAAGAAAATGATCGTTTTGTTTTAAATATGACATCCTTTTTACTCACTGAATCATTTTCGCTAGCGTCTCAAACTCAGTATCAGCGTAATGTAAAAATATTGAAATATCGTCTTCAATCTCTTGATTTATGATGAAAATGCATGTTTTTTTTTAATGGCTGAAGTCATTTTCTGTTCAAAATTTAGAAAAAAAGTTACTTTTATTTGTAATGTGAAAATGACATCAATAAGGACATAATCAATAAAAATAAAAAAAAACATGACTATTTTCCCTTTACTTTAATAAAAATGGAGTACTTCAGTTGCCACAATTACAAAATTGGTACTAAAAACTATAAAAAAATTAATATCGCAAAAATAAATTGAGATAGAGATTTCAAACAAATTGCATTTAAAAGTACATTTTTAAAAAGTGAAACTGTGCGATGATTAGAAGTTTAAAATTTTGTAGTAGTGAAAATTGCAAAACCGAAATTTATTTCAAATTTTAAAGGTTGCCATTCGCAGAATGACGTATGCGTTACGCACAGATATGTTTGCCCTTTATAATATAGATAGATAGATAGTGCCCTTGAATAGTATTTAAAGTGAAATTTAATAAATATAAAAAAAAATATTTTGAAGTTCTTTTGTCTCCTTAAATAAAAGGAAAATGAGATTGAACTTGGCGCTGATTCTATAGTAGTATATGAAAATAATACTTAAACATTAAAAATAAAACTGGTATACTAGCTTCTTTTAATTTGTGATGCTAAGCTCTGGGATCTTATAGCATTTTTAGAAGTTGTGAATGGTATATAAATATGGTATATAAAATGTAATATGGTATATAAAATGTACAAAGTATGAAAAAAGATATTTTCTTCAACTTTATTCCAAGGTTTCAGACCATTTGACATTGGAACTGTGACTGCGGCTACAGATGACGGGACATTAGATGTGGAGTATTACCTTTAGTTTTCTGCGGCACTTGGGTTTTAAAAATGGTTGGAGTTTCTGGTTGAACTGAAGTTTTTTATTGGACTGAAGTTTCCTTTTCCTTTTCTATATCAGAAGCTAGTGAGTCAGACGTTAAAGAAGGCATTAGAAAAGGTGGCCCAACATACCCCGGATTAAATGGACCAACTTGCCACATATCGCCATTTTGGTTTTTGATCATCGTATCAAAATATTCTGTTAATATTTATTAAAGAAAATAGACAGAAAATAAGCTCTGAACAACGGTCTTTTAAGTTGGTATTCACCGAAGTGAAACTTTAATTTAGAAAGAAATCAGAAACGATTCAGTGCAGAAAAAAAACTTACCTGAGTGAAAATTTGAAGTGACTATCGTTTGATAGCTTACTTGGCTGCTGACGCTGTTGTGTGTGAAAGAAGACATATTAAGACACATATCGCTTTAATAGTAGCGCTATCGACCGGATAGTTTGAAAAATATCGCGGATGGGCCAACATGCCCTTATGGCCAACAAGCCCCTGTCCAGAGTTAGGCAAATTTGTAATTGCAATTATACGCAATGTAATTACAATTTAATTGTAATTAATTAAAATTACATACAGTAAAAGATTCTTGCAGCACTGTAGCCGGAACAGCTCCCATCCCATTATTTGATAGAATTCCCTGTTTGAATGTGTATAACTGTAATCAATTACATGCAATTAACTTGTAATTACATTGCGGATAATTGAAATTACAAATTTGCCAAACTGTGCCCCTGTCTACCCTACAAACTCAATTGACTCCGCCAATAAGATCAGTATTCTTTTACTACTATTCCGGTTATATAATGAATGAAAGTTAGCAACTGTGAATCAGTCTGTCGGCTAGAAATTTAAAAAAGTCCTTCCGGCCAGTGCCGGGAGGAAGAGGTAGCTTTCATATTCCTAAAGCTAACTTATATTATTCAAACACACGAAGCTCAATTTAGTGGAAACCGAATATAGGAGACTCAATACTAATTTTTACCAATACTAAATCATTATGAATGAGAATTTCGCGAAATTAGTCAGCTTTATCCAAGCTGCTTTTATTTAAAGTAACTTATATTTGGCTGCCAAATTCGGCGATTTCTTAAAGTGCCTGCCATTTTAAGACAACATGGTGGATGAGGCTAACCAGTGAACTTGCTCGAGACCTTAGTAATTGCTGTGCACATGCTCACTCACATCGGAATCGGTTGATATATACGAGCGCTGTCGCATGCAAAAAATCAGATTTTTCAAAATGTCATCCACAATAGATATTGAAACTGCTATATCTGAGCCATTTCTTAAGGTAAAGACAAACAAAAAATGCTCCTGAATTCTTATAACAAGGTCAAATACTTAAGAAAGAAACCTTTTTCAATTTCTAATTTTTTTGCACCTCACTTTAAATATATATATTTTTCTTAATTTAATGGCCGCCATTATGAAACAAGATGGCTGATGAATCTGGCCAGCGAACTTGGTCGAGGTATTGATGTATACTATCCACAAGCCTTCTTACATCGAAATAGGCGAATAGGTGTGTTATCGCGTGACAAATACAAGATCGTTTCAAAATGTTAGCCATGCTAGAAATTCAAAGTGCTGTAATTCAACCATTTTTTAAGATATAAACAAAAGAACAAATTTTCAGAAACAAAAACTGCTCCGGAATCTTTGTATCAAGGCCAAACACATAAAAAAATCTTTTTCATTTTCCAATTTTTTAATACCTCATTTTAAATTTTAAATTTAATTTTTTTTTTAAATGGCAACCCTTTTGAAACAAGATGGCGAATGAAGCTGGCCAACGAACTCGGTCGAGACATTGGTATGTACTATGTACAGACCAAGTTACATCCAAATCGGTTCATAAATACGCCTGTTATCGCGTGACAAAAATCAGATCGTTTTAAAATGTCAGCCAAAATAGAAATTCAAAATGCTATTACTCAGCCATTTTTTTAGATGTAGACGAAACAAAAACTGTTCCGGAATCTTTGTATTAAGGTCAAACACATACGAAAAAAATCTTTTTCATTTTTCAATTTTTTGGTATCTCATTTTAATTTTTTTATTTTTTTATTTTTTTTAATGGCCGCCATTTTGAAACAAGATGGCGGATGAAGCTGGCCAACGAACTCGGTCGAGACATTAGTATGTACTATGTATAAACGAAGTTACATCCAAATCGGTTCATAAATACGCCTTTTATCGCGTGACAAAATTCTGGACGTTTCAAAATGTCAGCCACGCTAGAAATTCAAAATGCTGCAACTCAGCCATTTTTTAAGATATAGACGAAACAAAAACTGCTCCGAAATCTTTGTATAAAGGTCAAATACATAAGAAGAAAATATTTTTCCATTTTCAATTTTTTGGTACCACATCTCAAATTTTAAATTTTTTTAAAAATTTTAAATGGCCGCCATTTTGAAACAAAATGGCGGATGAAGCTGGCCAACGAACTCGGTCGAGACATTGGTATGCACTATGTACCCACCGAATTACATCAAAATCGATTCATAAATACGCCTTGTATCGCGTGACAAATTTCAGAACGTTTCAAAATGTCAGCCACGCTAGAAATTCAAAATGCTATAACTCAGCCATTTTTTAAGATATAGACGAAACAAAAACTGCTCCGGAATCTTTGTATAAAGGTCAAATACATAAGAAGATAATATTTTTCCATTTTTAATTTTTTGGTACCATATTTCAAATTTTAAATTTTTAAAAAAAATTTAAATGGCCGCCATTTTGAAACAAAACGGCGGATGAAGCTGGCCAACGAACTCGGTCGAGACATTTCTATGTACTATGTACATACCAAATTACATCGAAATCGGTTCATAATTACGACAGTTACAGTGTGACATAGGTCAGATATATATATATATATATATATATATATATATATATATATATATATATATATATATGGATATATATATATATATATATATATCAATTTTGAACGGAGGGTGGTTTCGGGGTCTGGGGGTCATGATCGATGAAAATATACCAAAATTTTTTGAAATCGCTTTCCTCCGAACGGCTGCAATAGGTAGCTTTTTGTAATGAAAGCTACCTAAAAAACTATCGATAACTTAATGAATAAATGTTTCTTTAATAAGATTCGAAGAATTCTTTATTGAACTATTTTAGAAATAAAGAAACAATCAGTTTTATATGTACTAAAGGATTTTCAAATACACGTTACAATAATTCTGGACACAGGAGTTACATTGTCCCCAGAACAGGTCAAAATGTCAAAAAACTATAATGACAATAATATGTCTTTGTAATATTTTTCCTCCAAGAATAGGGAAATAATTGCTAAATTGAGAAATAAATTGATATTTTTTTCTCTTTTGGGTGATCTCGAAACATCCCCAAGATTTTCTGATGCACAATCTCAAACAACTAGAGTAGAAAGGTTGAAAAGGTTTGTTATGTTTAGTCAATTAGTTGTTCTATTCAGTGCAAAAGTAATGCTACGTGAATGGTTCGGTTACATACAGAGGATGGTTTTTTGTCGTTCATTAGAATGAGAAAGTCTCTATAATGTACTGTCGTTATATCGGACATTTTTAGATATATGTATTATTCAGTTATTCTTTTTTCAGGAGGATTGTAAAGCCGTCCTTGTGTAGAAATCCCAAGTTTGTACGATCGTCTCTCCTTTGAGAATTCTCTATTAAATCCGCTCTTGCATGGTTGAGCGATCGATGTTTCTTACAACTGATCCAATTACCCACAGGGGGAGTAACGATCGATAGGAGAAGTGATAGGTCACTTCATTAGCACATTTAATCTAAAAATACAGTTGTAGCAATAAATAATAAGTAAATGAGAATGATATCTCGTGCTTTTCATAGACAAGGCAGGTAAATAATACAAACTAAAAGCGAAATATCACGAAAGAAAATAGGCTTCTTCTTGTCTAAGATTCCTCTGATAGCGTCAAAAAACAATTTCTTATTCTCATCATGCTGACTAATACTGTAAATATTTGGATTTTTGCTGAAGAAGATATTTTTAAACACTATGGCGACAATTATATCCTTAGAAGCTTTCAGAACAGATACCATCCCTGAAGTATCAAATCATTTACATTTTAACAGCATGTCTAATATAAAAACACAGTTTTAGCAAAAAGTAATAGTTACTTCTGAATTGTAATCTCATTTCATCAATCGACAAGTAAAACTAACATGCCATACGGCAAGCTACCTCTCCGGCATAAGTACTGAGGTTCAATATACAAGTAAAATAAATATGTTAAACTAAAATAGGGGAAAGTCCTAGAAGAAAAACCTTTCAATCTTCTACATGTTTTAGATCTCTTAACTTAGATAGTATCAATGACCTGTTAGCATGGTACGTTTTACTCCATCTGGAGACATCAAAAGCCAATTTCTTTTCTCAATCATTCTAAATGTTGCTATTACGACTGAATTCTGATTTAAAAAGATAATCTAAAGCAAAATGGTGACCATTATGTCTATAGAAGATTTCAGAACAGATACAATCATTGAAGTGTCAGATCATTTTACGCAGCATATTTAATATAAAAACATAATTGTTTCAATAAATAATAGCTCCATATGAATGATAATTATATACCCTTCATATACAAAACCAGTTAAATAACATCAACTAAAAATGGAAAATCACAAAAGAAAGTACTTTAGTCTCCTCCTTGTCTTAGATTCCTCTGGTAACATCAAAAGCCAATTTCTTATCCCTATCATGCTCACCGATGCTATTACGAGACACGCTCCGCTGATGCTATAAATATCTGGATTTTCACTGAAAAAAGTAATTTGAAACAAAATGGCTACAATTATGTCCATAGAAGCTTTCAGAACAGATCCAATCCCTGCCGCTTGTACCTGTATTGATAAAGTAAAAGTGCAGTTGGAAACAAATCCAAGTGATGCTAGTAAAGTATACATAACTAAGTCCCAACCACAGAAAGGTGAAACGAAAGTTGAAGTAACTGCATTTATAGAAGCGTTTTCAACCATTCCAAGAAAACCCAAATACATCATTGGTAAAGAAAAATGAATGTCTTTCATTTTTCGTAAGGCTACATATGTAAACGAAAGGGTTAATACGCATCCTATAGCAGCTGCCAAACCTCCTAAATACGTAATGTCAAAACGTGAGATATCTCTTTCACTCAAAAGCACTGGTAAACGTACTGATATTAAAACTCCACTAATAGTTAATATTAAGCTAAAGATTTGCGTAAAACTACAAGATTCTTTCAAATAAAAATGAGCTATAAGTGTAGTTAATGCCGGAGCAGTGGATAATATAATTGCTGCTTCAGCTAGTGGTAAGTATCTGTAAGCTGTTAAATTTAAATACAAGGCAGTGGCGCCAAGAAAACCTCTTGTTATAAGAAGTCGCCTGTCTTTTTTCTCACCAAAAACTTCGTTAACACAATAAACTACTACAGGAAGGCTACCTACAAAAACTCCAGCATTTCGGACTAAAGATAGCTGACCGATGTCAATATATGAGAGTTTTTTCACCATAACAGATGCTAATGAAAAATTTATAGATGTTGCAAATGTATAAAAGAATCCTAAAAATGGATTGTGCTTCTTAACAGGTGCCGCTTTTGGTTTGCTAACTTCGATTGTTGAAGCAAAAGGTTCCTTTGCTGTGTGGCTGTATAATATGTCTTCGGTCGATTTTGAATTGACAGAGATATCTGTCAACGAGTAGGATTTTCTCTGATAAACCATTGTTGATTTTGATTCGTGCAATTATGAATATCCTAAAACAGAAAAATGGAAAATTAATTATTGCCATTATAATTTTATCAATTACATAATATACAAAAATATCGCAAAATGTAATTAATAAAAGACTTATAAACACAAAGACACTTTTTTGGAAAATATGATTTCGTTCATAGTAGAAGTTCAGCATTTTGACCGCAATGATATTATACGAAAGGAATAACGTCATGCTGTTCGTATGATATCTTTACCAACCAATATGATTGAGTAAGAAATAATAAAGCGCAATGATACTATTAAAGTGAAAGGGTCTGCATGGTTTTAATTAAAAATCTGCATTGTTTTAATTAAGTTGAGTTTTGACTAAAACTATGCTCGTGTGTCAGTGATGGAAATGATGGATAATCCGGGATTGCTATCCTATTACACAGATAATATTGAACTAATACTGATTTTCATTGGCTATATCTACTATTGAATATACCTTGGCTATATATTGATCAACATATTCAAAGTTGTACGAAATATTCCCCAAAGATTAGAATGTTTTCATTTGCTAATGTTGATATTTCATTGGAGGTGTTTCAGATGAATAAAATATTAGGCCCCCAACATAACAAATAATACTATTACTGGAATGGCTATAAACGCCATATAGCCAAGAAAAGCTGTTTAAATTTCAAAAACAATTTTGTGAAGTTTTATTCGTTTAAGAGCCTACGCCAGTAGCTCGATGACACTCCCAAACTAATGTTAAACTAATCGCAGTGTACTTTTCGAATGTCTCTTTTTTTTTTTTTTTTTTTTTTTTTTTTTTTTTAAATTAAAATATCTGAGTTTGATGCCTAGCCGAATATCTTTCTACTTTTCCAAAGTTGGTTAAAGGCTTTTTTTTTTTCCTCTGGGGACATTTTCAGTTTTAGAATTAGTTTCGAAATTGTAAGTGTCTTCAGGAAAAAAAATTGCATGTAAAATCGGAAAGGTACGGTCATACCCGGTTTGACACCTACCTCAGTTATCCTATTAATCCTATACTAAGGCATTTAAAAAATCATTTAAAAATATTTAAATGTAAACGAGAAATTCGAAAAGATAAATTTGAAAGTTTAACAATAGCTTGAGAGTGTCTTCCCGTGACTAGCGTAGGTTTTAAGTAATTTCAGAGATAAATACCACATAAAATCAGAGTAAACTAAAACTACAAAATATGGTGGATAAGAACGGAGGAGTGAAAAGAAATAAAACTGCATGAGGCGAAAAATAAATCGTTTTAAAAATATATACATTAGTGTTTTTAAGATCTTTAACTTTTGTGAGTTTGCTAACATGATAATAAGGTGGAAAATTAACTTTTGCATTGTCGGCAATGGCATTATTCCTTACATACTTACAAGGTTGTAAACAACGTCAACATAGATCATAGACATTTTACCTCTCCAGAAATTCTCCCGTGAGTACAAAACTACTGTTAATACATTTTTTAGTATTAACAATTTTTGGACAACGGTACTCCATATTAGTTCTTCCATTTTTATTAAGCAGATCATATAAAATGGTTTTTTTCTTGTGATGTTATAGAATTACAGTATGTAGGATGAATAGAAACATATTATTATTATTATTTTTTTTTTTAATGCGTTTCTATTCAGATCCAAGAGATATAAAGGTCAAAAGGCGAAGAAATTCTAAATTAATCCAAGAATAATTTTCATCAGATTACTCGGTAACTCCATATGAGATAGGGACAAAAACCTTGTATATTCATCAACAACTGGAAGAAAACCTGAATTTGAAATTTCCAAAAGCCCTGAAACGACTGCGACTTTTTTTTTTTTACCATTTTAAAGACTTCCTGGTTGTCAAAGTGTGATATCAAAGACACAGTCAAGCTCTATCCAAACGAAATTCTATGCATGTAGTAGTGCATGTAGTAGTGCATGTAGTAGTGCATGAAGTATGTAGAAGATTTCCATAAAACGTTTCTCGAGCTTGTAAATTTAAAGAAACACACTTTAGTCTGAAAGAAGTTATGAAAAAATCTATCCCTATAGACCCTTTTCCTTTATAAGAACATGATAAACTTCGAGAACGACATAAGTGATTTGTTTTTTATTGGATTATGAAAGACTTCCTCATTTTCATGAAAGTTATGCTTGTGTAGAAAAACATTATTTTTATGTAACGTCGTATTTTTTTCGGTAAAAACTTTGTGTTCATATTCAACCCTTGCAATTGTAACTAATTTCGTTTGATCTTACATGGATAAAAATAGTAACACACATGAACTTTATTGAGTGTTCTTATTCATCAAATTTTGTAGGGTGATTGCGAACATCATATTTTACATACACAGGGTGTCCGAAAAATCTTTTCTGATTACAAAATTTATTTCTATCTGCTATATATGATAGACAAGATAGATAAGATGCTATATATATGAAATTGGTGCCAAAATGTTGAAAAACTAACCAAGTTTTTTTGTTGCAGGTTTCCGTAACGTGGCTGTAATGTAGCAGTGTAATATCCAGGAAACTGGAAGTGTTCACAAATCAGGAGAAAGCTCAGTGTGTCCGCTAGTGTAGCGAGACCATTGGTGTAGTGAGAACAGTGCAGATGAACTTTCTAACAACGTATGGAAAGATGCTGCCAGATGTCAAGAGCATTAAGTCGTGGTATGACAAGTTCAAGACCACAAGTACTGTTGCTGACGTACCGAGAGCTGGCCGACCATCAGCCTCAGCTGAAAAGATGAAAATAGCGAGGCAAACGACTTAATGCTCTTGACATCGGGGCGGCATCTTTAAATAAGTTGTTCGAAAGTTTTTCTGTCCTGTTTTTAGTGACTAGATCTCCTGATACCAAAGGATACACTGAACTTTTTCCTGATTTGTAAACATTTCCGGTTTCCTGGACACTGCAACACTACAGTCACGTTACACCTGCAACAAAAGAACTTGGTTAGTTTTCGAACCTTTTGGCACCAGTTTCCCATGTTTATCTTATATATAGCGGATATCAATAAATTTTGTAATAAGGGAAAGACTTTTTGGACACCCTGTACATAAATTTACAGTTCATTTTTTTTTTTAAACTTTCTGTCACTTTGATATCAAAAGAAAAAGGTAAAAGCAAAATTTTTAGGTAAGAGTTTTTGCTTTAAAACATATTTAACAGTGTTTTTTGCGCCTAAAATCTAAAACTGTTGCTATTCGTGTCACTTTACGTTACCCTTTCTTCTTTCGACGGATTTACATGCTTTAGGGGTCAAAGATCCCGAAAAACATGTTTATACAAAATGTCTCTCTGTCTGTCCGTATGTCCGCGTGTCTGTGTGCCCGTGTGTCCGCGTGTCTGTGTGCCCGTGTGTCCGCTTTGTATCATCGAAAAGTGTCTGAAGTTATGCATAGAATTGAAACAAATTTTTTGTGTATGTTCACTGAAAAAAATGAAGTACTCAAAAATGAGTAAATCGATGTACTCATATCGAATTGAGTATGTTTGAATCACAAATGAACCTATTCTTTCTCAATTTTGATACATCACATGTTATCAAACCCAAACGAAACGATAATGTTGTGCTTTGTAGTGATTTATTTCATTCATGGCGACTTAAAAGATGTTCTTTAATCGGAAAACAAAGTAATATACCGTATAAATCAGAGGTATAATATTACATTTTTATTCCTCTGAAGGTTATTCCCGTGTCTCCTTCATAACGCGTAAGGTAACATTGTGTTGTTGTTGTTTATCAGTGCTTCATAAATTCGGTCTGCTCTGTGTGCTAAGTGAGACGGATTTGTTCGAGAAAACAATAATTAGAAAAATGGGATTATCAATATTTCGCCAACTACTTTGAAAATAAGTGAATTATTAAATATTAAACTCTCTATTAAATATTCAATGCATTTTTTTTTTTATCTTTTAATATAATCAGGTGTACCTTTGTAAATATTATATTGATGTAAATATTAAATTATGCACAGCATTGTAAAATGATTTAATAGTGCTTGGAAACAATGCTCATGCTATAAAATGAATTGTTTAGCGTATCTTGATAATAATTTTGCTATTTTTTCTTAGTAAATAATTAAATATTTCTTGTTAATAATTTTTAGCGGGAAATAAATGTCAGAACATTTTTACTTTAATCTGTAGTAAAGTGTCTCGGGAGGGGGAGGGAAGCTCCTTTGACAAGAAAATTATTTTTTTCTTCATTTCACTTATTTTAGTTTTCAAAGTATTTTGTAAATTGTGTGTCTTTTAGTCCGGTATCGTATTTTGATTTCGCATGTATTACTAATCGGCCATCTTGGACGCCATCTTGTTTAACTTCATATTTTTATAACAGAAGCCAGAAGCGTTGTTTTCAAACACTTTTAAAATGCTGTGCATAATTTAATATTTGCATTAATATAATACTTACTGAAGGTACAGCTGATTGTATAAAAAAATGCATTGAATATTTATAAAGAGAGCAATTACTTTCAAGTTTTTATTTGAATACATACATGGGATCAAAAATGAGTACATAAAAACTTTATATTTGAACACATCTATGGAGTCAAAATTCGTGTCAGACACCTTTATAAAAGGTTGAAGTTGTTCTACATTATGCATATTTAAGTTAATCAACCATAAAGAAATCAGCGACCTTCTTCTGTTGAAGGCAAGATGCCCGACATTTTGCAGCGTAATCTCTCCATCTCTTTAACATCACAAGTTTAACCGAGGAAGCTGTTAACCGCTGCTCAACATAGCGTAACGACAACTCTAAAGCTTTTAGCCCTTCCGTATGAGGAATTTTAGCAGTGCCAACTGCAACTGAATCATCATCAGAATCGCCTTCGTATTGAACAACATCAGATACAGTCCTAGTTATATCCTCGTCAAATAATGTTTGATGCTTCGATGCTTGAGATCCTTATCAGACTCAAACAACTCTGTTAGCATCTCTCAAGATTTTTAAATGTTTGTGCAAAACAGTTTTCAGATAGATCAATAGAGTTCCGAGCAGGAGGGGGGGGGGGGGGGTTCTCTTTTGACTATTAAATATACAAAATCTCAAAGGGCTCTTTGTTCCTGGGGGGGGGGGGAGTGTCCACCCGGGCCACACCCTGATTCAACACTGGTGAAGGTCAACGCGTATCCATTTAGAACCGACGTTCTTCTTTCTGAATTTTGCCTCCTTACCCTCGGGATTGCACTTCAACTCGAAAGTGTAAGCTGAGTTCCCGAGGCCATCATCCGAATTTTGCCTGATGTTAGAAAAAATTCGGCCGGTTAAGAGGGAGGCTACTGCATTAATTTCCTATTTTATATATTAGCGAATAACAATTTCATATATATATATATATATACACATATGAGTGTTACGGGCGACAATGTGTTTCATCGTTATTCATCAGTTTCAGTGTTAATTTATACAAATTTATTTTTTATACTAGAAATAAAAAGGAAAATTACTTTCAAAGTGTCAATTTTAATGCTCTGACTGTCAAACCCGAAATAACTCGCTCACAGAATTACAATTTTCACTGCAATACTACTCCATCTAAATTCATATAATTTTACAGATTTAACTCGGTTTTTAAGCATAGGAAATGGTTAATGCTCTGAAGGTTTACCTTCATATACAGAATTAAGTTTTTATACAGGTCGAAATTATATATATATATATATATATATATATATATATATATATATATATATATATAACCATTAATTAAACATTACTGACCACCAACAAAAATTGTGATAGTATGAATGAATTTACAACAATACAGTATCCCCAAACACACTGAATGGATACCAAAAACATAATATACAAGCTGCTTTGTATAAAATAAAGTCCCTTGTACTATATAACAAGAAGATTTCGATAAAAATAATTGAAAAGCTTATATATTGAATTACGTTATCAAGACTACAGAATCCAATTATATAAGCAAAATTAGTCGTTTTCTGTGAGAAAAAAGCTAAAAGCTGAAATTTTTTTTCTCCTGTACTCTAACGACGAATATAACCAAGAGAATAGTTTCAAATGAAAACAGAATAATATTAAATGCTATGAAATGGAAAAAGCAACACAACCTTTTAAATATTTAATTTATAGCAAGAAAAAATAGTAATATTACACAAAATACCTAATAAAATCCCACTTATTTTATCCAAATACACATCAGCACATGGTATCCAAAAGCTCGATAAGTTTAAGGTTATTTTTACAGTTAAGTTAACACAGATTTTAAAACCTAATGGATACAGTTAATCTATTTTGAAATACCGTGATAAATGCAATTAAAAAAATAGAAATAGAAAATTATTACATAATAAGTAAAATACCTCTTAACACTTTTAAATTTTTATATTTCTTAACTAAAGTAAAAAATACCAAAACTATTAGTTTACAATATCGCAAATAGCCAGCATTAAGCTCCACCATGTGTTAAAAATTGATATTATTACTCGAATCGAAGCATCAGACAGAATCCAATTTAAATTTTGGTGCTGCCATCTATGATATTAACTTGAAACTATTATGAACAAAATGTCATAAGATTAAGCTATTATAAGCTAATTCTTTCATAATATACCAACTGCTATATGCCAACAAATCCTAATATAAAAATACCATATTTCATTATTCATATAAATATTAAATAAATGCAAATGTTAATAGAATGATTACAATATATCCTACTACCATACCCAATTAATCTATACGGAAAATTTAAATAATTTTAAAACAATAATGATATAATATAGCAATATGCTATAACACTAAATAAATTATATATAATAAATTATATATAATAAAAATTTAAAAAAAAATTATAAGAAATACTTTTAAATATAGAAAATAATTAATTAATAAAATGAACAGGAAGGAAAAAAAATGAATGTTGATAGAATTATATCAGAATCTTCATTTCCCAATTGCCTTATGATAACAAATAAATTGTCTGGTTTATTTTCATATTAACCATAAAAAACTAAAGAATATGAATTTGGGATTAACATTCACATAAAACCGATAATTAATCATTTAATACTAAGTTCAAAATTAAACAATATTAAAAAGTTTAGAGGAATAATAAAAAAACTAATAACCCAATTTTAATACAAACTGTAATAACATTAGTTATATCAAATAAACTTATGCATACTATACTCCATAAAGATGGTATACTATTAGAAATTAATATGATATTGTCCCGAGAAGACTAAAAATTAAAAACAAGTTAATTGTAACTTGATTAAATATTAAATAAGCTAAATAAATTCAATATGAATTGAAATAAAAATTTAACGTCACCATATATATATATATATATATATATAAAATATCGAATCAACCTCCATCTAAAAAGTGTATTAGCAATGTAGTTATAATTCAAATGCCCCATCAATATTTTTTAAATAAATTAACCATTGCGTATTACCCAAACAACACCACCCTCCTCCGTACTCTAACATCTACCCACCCAACCGTCCTATAATAATTTTTTATTATTTTTATTTATTTTTTTTATAAATATTTTCTTATTTTATAAGTTTTTTTTGTAATTTTGTTTACACATGCTTTAATTTGTTATTTTAAAAGATCATGTAAGTACTAATTGTATATTAAAGAATATATGAATTTTTTGGAAAACCTTGATTTAATGCATCATAAATTAGTTTTTAATGTTATTATTAATTAGATGAGAAGAATATAAACATTTCATTCTATATAAATGGTTAAGTATTATATTTCGATATACAGAATTATGTAGACAAGATTTAAAATTTGTAAATGTATTAACTTTGAATTTAAATTCATTACGTTTATCATATAGATCTGTTATTGTTTTGTTGTCTTTTATTGTAATTTTAAGATCTAAGAAGTTGATTGTATTATTAGATAAGAGGTTTTCCGTTAATTCCAAATTAGTGGAGATAATCTACTGGGAATTGAGAAATTTTAGTTTGATCAGTGGCAATTAAAATTATGTCCTCAATATAACGATATAAATGTAGATTATTATTAGTAAAAGTACGTTCATAGTGATATAAATATAAGTCTGATAATAAACTGGATGTACAGCCACCTTGTGGTATACCGATGTGTTGTAAATATAATGTGTTATCTTGCAAGATATAATTATTATAGATAATGAAGTTAGTTAAAGATTTAAAATAAGCTATATCTATATTAGATGGTAAATCTAATTTTTGATGATACTGTTTAAATAATGCATTTATAATATTATGTAAATTTAATAAATCTATATTATTAAAAAGATCTTTGAAGTCATATGTCGTTATATTATGTACACAATTAAAATTTTTCATAATATTGGCCAGTTGATAGCTATTTTTTATACAATGTGTATTATCATTGTTTGTAGTCAGTATATATAATTGATTAAGAAATTTTAATAGTAGTTTATTGGCTTTATTATTATATGTATTACAACCAATAGTTACAGCCCTAAATTTAATAGGAGTCTTATGAAATTTGGGAATAAGCACTAAATAAGGATAATTAAAGTTAGTAGAGAGAATATTTAATAGTTTATAATAACTTTGAATTTTACGATTATTTACGATTACAGTTTCATTAGTTTTTTGAAAAGATTTATTAGAAGAAATAGAGTTAGTAAGAAGTTGGAGATAATAAGATTTACATATGATTGCATAATTATTAGGAGATTTGTCTACATATGTAATAACATAGTATTTTTGTAATTTATTAATTTGTTGGAAAAAATGCTTTGTGTTAATAGTAACTAAATCAGAAATATTGTATATATATACTAGCAGGCTGAGCCCGCTGCGCTGGACCATTTTTCAAATAAACCTTCAATCAAACGAAATGGAAAATCCGACCCTGTATTTTAAATTAATATGGACCTTCACCTGGAAGGTCCTTCCGCATTTTCTGAATACCCATTGGATGCAATTGCGCTATTATATTATCTGATACGTTAGACGAAATACGGGTAATTCAGAAGCAACTCTTTAGTATACATGTAGAGTTTGGGAGGGAAATGCGGCCATTACGATCATATCACCACACTACTAAAAAAGAGAGAATTACAATGACTGCAGATATTGACCATTTAACTTAAAGAATGTTCGGATAATTCACTTTCGTTTGTTAGTTCTTTTACTCCGGGCTTCTCAGCTTGGTACTTTGTGCGGATCTGATAACATAAATACAATCTCTCTCTACGTTACATTAGATTTGGTAATATACGTCTTCTTTGCCAGGTTTTCTCTACAGTTTTTTATCTTCGATTTCCAGTAGAGCTAATACAATCAAAACAATTTAAAATATGTGAATCATGTAAAAGTGGTTATTTAAAGCGGAATTGTGTGAATAAAATTAAAATAATATGATTTTAACTGCCGTTTCTTTATACATACCAGTTTTAATCATGCAACTATCAACCTAGGAAAATAACCTCGATAACTAATTCAAATAGAAAACTAAACCTCTAATTTTCATTCAATAAAATCTTCCCAATCATCCGTAATCGGTTCCACAACAGAGTTTGATGTGCAACGTTAGAAATGTTCGTAACGGTATGGCTAAAAATGTACCAGAGTTAGCTACAAAACAGAGTTAATTACGTTCCAAACTACATTCCATTAAATAATGTCAAACTGCTGTTGATTGAATTTTAGATCTTTCACTATCAAAACTCTTTGCAAGTGAAAAATAAAGTTAGTTATGCAAAATTTTGAGTTGTGATCTTTTTCGGCAAACCGAAGATTTTTTTCGCATTTTTCTAATGAGCATAATAAGACGGAGAAATAAACATGCTTTTATTTTCAAGACGTCATTATTCATGAGTTTGTTGCCTAAATAAAACTGAAAACGTTAATTTGTGACTATGATCAGCTGCTTGGGCTGTGAATCAGCCAAAATTTCTTTATAATGATTGAAATTTTATTTGAATCTGAGGTACTTTTTTTTTTAAAACATACGGTAAATGAATAAATATTGTTCCATTGGCCACCTTTGGCATTTGAAAGTTTTTTTTATATATATACATTCAAAGTAAAGCTTTTTTAGTGATAGTAAAATAAACCTAAAATTTGTCACTACGATCAGCTGCTCGGGCTGTGCATCAGCCAAAATTTTATAATGATTGAAATTTTAATTGAATTTGAGGTACTTTTTTTAAAAAACCTAGGCTAAATGAACAAATATTGTTCCGTTGGCTACCTTTGGCATTTGAAAAAAAATTTTTGTACTTCAAATTAATGATTTTTTAGTGATAGTAAAATAACTGCACATGAAAAATATCTATTAGTAAATCTTCTTTTGTCCGTTTGCTCCATAATAAAAAAACATAAATTTACTAATCGCTAATTACTAAAAGTGCAAATTTCGCGTAATCTTCTGAAATCGGATTTACCGTCCACGGTTCCTTTCAAATATAAACGAATCTTCCAACACTATATAGTAAATTCGCCAATTGTAAGGTAGCTGATTATGGAAGATTCATCCAATATCTTTTTATAACATTTCTAAAAAAAGAGAAGATTTAAAAAAAAAAAAAAAAAAAAAAAAGAAAGAAAGAAATGACGAATGGAATGGAATATCGAAAAGTGATTTCAGAAAGCAATTTTTATTGCAAAATGTCTTTTTTCGTAATAGAAATAACACATAATTGCTTACATTTTCTTAAGAATAATCTTTATTACCTAACATTTCAAACATTGAACGTTTGTATAAAGGAAATCGGCGATATGTTTTTTATTAAAAAAAGAATGAACAATATTAGGTAATCTGGCTTCGAGGTTATAAAAGTCACAAATTTATAGAAAACAAACCGACATGCTTTCGCAGTAAAGTATGATGAGAAATTTTTTAAATGTCTAAAATTAAATTATTTTACAATATTTATGTGCGTGTGTGGGAGACATTTGTACTAAAATTAAAATATTTGACTCCATTTTTAAAATATTAAT
Organism: Maratus speciosus; assembly: GCA_963932465.1. Lineage (NCBI taxonomy): Eukaryota > Metazoa > Arthropoda > Arachnida > Araneae > Salticidae > Maratus > Maratus speciosus. The sequence continues at coordinate 166,680,638 of OZ010790.1, forward strand.
TGCTATTTATATATTGTACATTTGAATTTTAAAAAATATTCAAAAAATTCTTTGTACACTTCCAAAATCACCTTTATTGTAAACATAGCTTGAACCCAATTCACGCTTACGTCTTTTTGGCTTAAAATCAAATTGTTTGGTCACAAAAGTGAACTCAAAAATCACAAATAAACATATAACATGTAAATCATAAGTACTATCATTTTTACAATTACATCTGCTAGTTTCGTCTGTAAGTCACATGATGGAAGAGTTAGAAATAAAAAAGAAGAATTCAAAAACAAAATTATTACCACAAGATAGGTCTCCTTAAAGAGCATACTCAGATTATTTTGAAAAGAAAAATGCTTTTAAAACTACTCATGTATGTAGTAAAACATCAATCAAATTTGGCGGCGGAATCTCAGTAAAAATCTGTAAAAAATCTATATATATTCGAGTGTTTGGCGCAAAAAAGACGAACGTTCCACGCTATTTGGCTAGCCAACACATTTCCATCCCAAATGCAAGATATTTAAATGCATTTGAAAATTGCTTGTTAAATAAGTGTTTAAATGCCTAAAACTCAATGAATTTAAACTTAAACGAAGGATTAGCGTATTATTTTTTTTATCTATAAGCGTATATAATATAAACAAGTAATATAAAAATTTTGTTTTTAAAGTCAATTCCTACTTAGGTCATCAAAGAAAAATTTAATATAATCCCTTAAGCTAATATTAGTTTTTGTTGCATTAAAATATCTCAATTTGTTGATTTTCTATAAGAAAGTAGGTTTACAATGGAACTCTATGGGAATTTGGCGAAATATTAGAAATATCGCCAAGTTGGCGTCACTTTTGGCGACTTATTTTGGCCGCCAAATTTGGCGATATATCGCCAAGTTGGCGACAAGCTTGGCTGTATTTGGCGACATAACAGGGTCCCCCCTATGGTAACCCCTTATTGAAAATACTTCCATTGACCTTCAACAACCAATGACCGCTATTTTGTTTCCCATGCAAAACTAAAATTAATTAATTAAAATTTAATTAATTAATTAATATTTGAAAAAAAACTGTATTAACATCAATTGTCATCCAGTACAATTTAAAAAAAATTTATTTCAACTTGATAGGATGAATAATGAGTATTTTATTAACGATTGAAAATTTGAACAAGATGAATATATAAATAAATAAATATATAAATAAATAAATATAGGGAGAGTGTGAACTAATAGTAGGAATTGAAAAAAAATAGCGTGTTGCAGTAGTTATTTAATTTTACATGGCTTCACCGGCTGGAAATGTTTTAACGGTACTATTTGATTATTCATTCAACCAATTTCGCCAAATTATATAAATTGCCAAACTATTCGCCAAATTATATAAATTGCCAAACTACTCGCCAAATTATACAAATTGACAAAATTTTTATTTTAAACAACGAAAGAATAAATAAATTTTTAAACATTAATCAAATTACAAATAGAAGTGAAATTAAAAATCACTTGATGACGCAACAAACACGTGTACCGTGTTTAATGTCAAGTGAATGTAAAATTTACGATCAGCTATTATTGGTATTTAATCTTATAGTTTGGCGATAGTTATTTTGTCGACGGGATAATCAAGTAGTACCGTTTTAAGTTTGTTTTAAAAGTAGCTGGCTAATTAAAAATGCTACCATTAAACATTTTATATTAAATACTTGTTTCCTTGGCAATAATAGCCTTCATTTCTTGTTTCTGATACTAACAATATCGAAGTCAAATTGCCAATGTTCCGAATCGGACATTAATTTTGAATTTGGAAAAAACTTAATAAACAGAAATTTTGTTTTAAACCGTATAATTACGATAATAAAATTTTAATATATACTAGAGGGCTCTGCCCCCTGCAAGCTACGCTCGCCAACCCCGTTCAGACACCGCAGAATCTAAAATCACGCTAATTTGATCGGTTCTTAAAAGATTAGAGAAGATTGAATTATAATGAAAAAACCTATAGTGATCTCCCTGTAAACGGTTTTCCATTCAATTCCCTTTGATTGCGAAAATTTAATGCCGAATCAGTTGCTGTTAAGACATCCAGTGGTTTGTAATTGTGTTTGGTTAAAGAAGATCAGTTAAACATTTTAAAAGAAGCTAAAATAAAATGAATTAAGTAAACAGAGTCTTTGCCGACCGGTATTTTTTAACAGCGTTATAAAACGATTGATATAATACAATTTACTACAATTACTAGAATTTACTGCTTTAACCCCTTCAAGGGCGGTGGTTCATTTTTGGAACATTTAATTTTAATTCTTAAATGCCATATTAGCACCAGAATATTGGAATGAAAATTTTCCTTTTATTAAGTAAGTGAACAAGAGCATTTTCATATTTCGAAATTTCTGGTGTCATAAATTCTGGTGTCATTCACTGATTTCAACATTTTACGCATAGAAGTAACTTGCCCCTGAAAGGGTTAAACGCATATTAATGTATTTATTATTTTAAAGTTGCCTTTCTCTTTTAATATTCACGTGTGAATACAGTTTTCAAGACATAATTTTCAATATTTTTCTGCTTTTAACATGTACTCATTTAATAGTAATTTTAAGGGGTTTTTTCTGTTTTTAATAGTCATGTGTAAATAAATTTTTAATCGTTAGGAAATATTATTCTTTGCGCTGTTTTTAGGATTGAAAACAATCTCTATAATAATAGCCTAAGTCATGTGGCTATCATCAACAGTTCCTTCGTTTTTCATAAGAAAGGTTTCTATTTTGATTAAAGAATCAAAGTTACTTTTTTGAGTAAAACTAGATAAAACTTGACATGATCGCAAAGAATTCTTGGTACTTTTATGTTAGCTGGGTTAAAATCCGGCCAATAGCTTTTTTTTTTTTTTTTTTTTTTTAACTCGCTAGTTAGCATTTTTTTAAATTTTTCGAGTGGTAAATTATAACGGTACTACTTGGTTATCGCATCGACCAAAAATCTATTGCCAGACTAAGATTAAATGCCAATGATAGTTGATCGTAAATGTCACATTCACTTGACTGTAAGGAAGTTACATGTGTTTACGCCATCAAGTGATTTTTATTTCGACGTTTTATTTGTATTTGTATTTTTATACTAATTTATTTGTTCTTTCGTTATTTAAAATAAAAATTACGCCAACTTGTATAATTTGGCGAGTGGTTTGGCGATTTATATAATTTGGCGATATTGGTCATTGACTGATAAGCGGGCTCTCATGTCAAGCACACAAGTCATATGTTTGTTGCTCAATAAATAAATAAATCAAATAAATGTCTCGCGCAATTTCTAAATTTAAACTGTTTTGCAATATTATTTTTTGTTCCTTTTATGTAATAACTGTAATGTGACGTAATGTCTCCTATTTAAGACTTCTAACGCATGTTAATGAATTTATTAAGAAAGTTCTTTTAAATAAGACATTTTAAATCTGACGTAATTTTTACCAAACTTTCCTTTCTCTTTTTAATATTTACGTGAAAATACCTTTATTAGAAATGAAATGTTATTTGCCCTGAAATAGTTGAAAAGATCATCTCAAAATATCAAGTAAATGTCTCGCGAAATTCTTAAATTTAAACTGTTTTGCAATATTATTTTGTGTTCAGTTTACGTAATAAGTGCAATGTGACGTAAATGTGACGTAATTTCTCCTACTTAAGACTTCTAACGCATCTTAATGAATTTATTATTTTACAATATCCTTTCTGTTTTAAAATTCACGTGTCAATATAGTTTTTATGACGTAATTTTTAACAAGTTCCTGCTTTTTATACGTAATTATTTAATTCTATTTCCAAATGTTTTTTTTCTCTGTTTATAATAGTAATGTGTAAATAAATTTTTAATTTGAAGCAAACATTATTGTTTGCGCTGTTTATATAGTTGGCAACAGTTTAAATTAAAACCATTTTCTAAAATCTGTAAACAATATCTCTCGAAATGCTGAAAATTTCAATTTAAAATAGAAATAAAACCTCAAAAAATCAGTCAAATTAAAAGAAAAAAATACAGTCTGCACACCGGGAACTTCACACGTATAAAATGATCTAAAAATGATTAAATTCCCATGCATAGTTTTTGCTCCTATAAAACTTTTTTAATGCAAAGATTTTGTCCAACTTTTGCATTAAATATCTCTTAAAATAATTCTTCGTTTTAAAAACTGTCTGCATCGGCGTGTTTATCAAACATTTCTCTATAATACCACCGATTTTCATATTTTTGTATGCAATATTTTTCTTAATATTAACGAAGAAAGACCTCCGGTCACAAAAAATCCAAAACCGGCGGCGGCGGCGGTGACAGCGGTAGTTACTTTTATTTAGAATAGAGAGACACATATAAAGGTATATGACAAAGCTGTAGTAAGAAAAATGTATTTATTTAAGTTAAACTTAATCTAACTATCTTCGTATGAAGAGAAGAAAAAGGTTTTACTTAAAAATTATTTATGATAAAAAAGTATCATTAAAAATTTTATTGTGCCGCCAACCAGCATTAAATCGCCAAAAAATTAAATTTTCATTATTTTTTTACAAACGCTAAATCGAGGTTCTGCGGATTTTTTTTTTATAAACATATTATATGTCACGAGAAGAATCTTCTATATATTCCTCATGAGAAGATATTTTTTCAAATATTTCTGAGCACGCAGTTATCGAAACTTCCTTGATATTATCCTATTAATTTTTCAGATGCATTTTTCTTAACCTGACGCAAAAGATAAAGAGCCAAATCTTATTTCAATTGCAATATTTTAACTGAGTAATTTTTTAAGCATTACGAACATTCCCTTTCATGTTTAAACTAAATATTTTCGTTTTTTAATATTATCACTTATTAAAACGGATTTTTTTCTTCTTTTTTTCTTCCTTCTTTTTGTTTTAGTTAAAACTAGTAACAGTTTTTTCTTTTATGTTTCAAAGTGTAACAGCTGTTTCAATTTTTTTTTTTTTTTTAATTAACGATAAATTTCGCCAAGAAATAAAATGGTAAACCTTATCGTCCAAAATAACAGAACTTTCCGTCATAATTCTATAACTAATCTAGGCAGAATGATGTGTTATAGCTTAAAACCTTCCCTGAAACGATACCTATCTAACGGTATAAGTTCCGTAAAAATCCATGCAGTAGAACTCGAAATCTAAGCGTTCGGAACGAAATTTACGTTTGGTTTTTATATATATAATAGATAGATAGATAGATAGATAGATAGACATTATTATTATTACTATTATTATTATTACGATTTGAAAATATTACAGAGAAAACAACACTACAATTTGCCCTTTGATCAGACAACTAGAAACGTATCATTCAATTTTTTTCTTTCTTCCTTTGATACAGTTTTTAAAAGATTGATCCAAAATATCAATGTTGCTAGTTAAAATGCACTGTCAAATTTTTCCCATTCAATAGTGTCTCCCTATTCTAAAACAAACCTACTAACGCTGCCGCTTCCGTTTTTGAATAGACTGTGTCACTTTCTTAGCTTGTACTGCAAAAACTATTGCATTTTCATAGAGAAATTCGTGATAAACTTACTGAAGAAAATAGTTTTTTAATCGAAGAATTATTTTACGCGCTACTCGTTGTTAAAGTTCAGTTACGTAAATTGTATAGGATCAAAAGCTACATAAGCAATTCAACCATCTTTTGCAAGCACATACTTTAGTAGATTGTAGTGTACAATGTCGGTAATTTTTGTAATTTTATTTTATTTTATTTTATTTTATTTTTGTTAACCATTGCCAAAATTTAAAAAACCTGAATAATAGAAATTAGAAACAATGTATTTTCAATTATATATGTTTATACGTAAATATTAAAAATGAAAGAAAACTTTAAAACAAATTAAATATTACGTGCAAAAAGCATTTATTTCTGAAAATTACGTCATACTTAAAGAAAATTGTGCATTTTCAAGCGTTCATGTAATGTTTAATAATACATGGAACACGACATGGACAATTTAGTTACATAAAGGAAAGTTTGTGCCGTCATGGTTTACATCAGACTTTTTTAAAAAGATCTATAACTTTGATTAAAAAAATTATTTGAAAAATTTATTTTACTTTTAACATAATCAATTGAATTTTTTGCCGTATTATTAAACGAAATTAAGCAAGGATAAAAGTATTCTGATATCAATACATGTATGTACAGTTTTATAAGCGAAAATTGCTTCCATATCCAGTAGATCATTTGCATTTATTAATCATGAACTTTAAAGCTTCCGCTGGTGAAAATGTCATCATATTTAAAATGAAAAGTCCAGTTTTTTTCAAAAATTTAAATATTTTACTACGCTTACACAAAGTGGCGTAATTTCCACAAACTTTTATGTTCATAATTCTTTTTCAGCAAATTTTTCTTTATTTTATTTTCTTTCTTTCTTTTTAACGTGCTTTCTTTTTTCTTTCTTTTCTTTTTTTTAACTTACAGTTATGTTTGTGTGTGTCAGTCAAATCTTGTGACAAATTCTTCACCCACTTCCTGTTGACGTAGAACTGTGAAATTTAGAATATAGTATACGTATTCCTGAGGGCAATACATAAATTGGACATTGCTTTTTTAAAATTCGATCCCTAAGGATGGACAGCTGAAAGGGGGATAACTTTACTTAATAGCTACTGAATTATAGTTTCATTTCCTATGGAAAAATTAGTATCAGCTTCAACAATGAGTATTTGATGAAAAGTATTAATGACAGGGTTACCTCAGTAGCGCCAAATTTTTGGTGAACTTGGCGAAATATCGCCAAATTTGGCGACAAAAAAGATGCCATATGTGCTGCCAACTTAGCGATAGCTGGCTAATTTGGCGAAATTCCCATTCAAATCCATTTCTTTTATACTCGAGTTTACTTTTTAGTGCATTTTAAAAAAATATATTTTTTCTATATTTTTGTAAATTTTAATGAAAGCATGTTTAAAAAGTTTTTTTTCCCTTTATATTTATTTTATTTGGGTAGCAAGCAATTATATTTTAGTAAATTAAAAGCCCTTTTAATGCTTATTTTACTTACTGAGTGCATTTCTTAAAATAACATTTATCTACATATGGATAAATTAAAATTTCGGCAGAACCTCCTAGTATTTCAAAAAATCTTTCAAACAATTTATTGTATTGGAAATCACAAAAAATCAAAGTTTTACATTCAATAAACGTATCCCGTCATTTTTTAATTATAGTTTTAAAAAGGTTTATCGCAAATTTTTACAGGTGAAAATACACAGTCAAATTTCTCTATTTTACAGTGACTTTCACAGTGATGTAAATTAATTTTTCGTTTTAAAAATTGTAAAAAAATTCAAAGTGTTAAATTTCAAAAGCATTGTCCGTCATTTTTTTTAGTTATACCTTTCAAAAGTTTGATTGTAAAATTTTATTGGTCAAAATCTAGTGCCATTTTTTTTTTCCATTTACTAGGACCCTACCCTACTAGCTACTCCGACTACCCCCGTTCAGATACAGCAGACCTAAAAACACGCTAATTTGATCGATTATAAAATGATTACGAAATATTGAACTCTAATAAAACTACCAGTGGCGATGCCAGTAATCGGGTTTCCATTCATTTCCAAGTGAAATGCTGTCGAGACAGCTAATGACTGTTTTCGTGATCGATTAAATAAGATCAATTAAACATTTTAAAATGAACTTGTATAAAATGGCTAAGTAAATAATACCGCTGCCTCCCAGAAATTCATAACAACGCTGTAAGAAAATTTTAAATGTTTCATTTTAAATATGATGCAATTTTCAAAAAAGTTTTGTTTGTCTTTTTAATATTCAATATTTTTAATATTTTATATTTAAGAAAAATGCATTTTTAATTGTTAAAAAAACCATTTCGAAATGGCTAAATAAATAATATTGCTGCTTCCCGGAATGTTGTAACGACGCTATAAGAAAATTGTTTTTAAAACGACATTTTAAATGTGAGGTAATTTTCAACAAAGTTTTGTTTATCTTTTTAATATTCAATATTCATGTTAATATTCAGTATTTTTAATATTTTATATTCAAGTGAAAGTACATTTTTACTTTCTTCTATCTGCAGTAGAAGAAAGTATTGTAATCGAAATTTTTTTCGACTTCCGGTTTTTGACGGATTTATACGTTTTAGGAGTCAGAGATCCCCCCAAAAAATGTTTATAGAAAGAGTCTGCTTGTCCGTCTGCCCGTCTGTCCGTGTGTCTGTCGCCGTTGTACCATGAAACAGTGTATGAAGTTATGCGTAGAATTGAACCAAATTTTTTAAGTTTTTGGCTATGGCTAGCAGGTCCTTCCTTAATTTGGACAAAAACCGTCGAGAAGGGTGCTGTAATAGCGCTTTTTTTTTTTTTTTTTGAGATTTTTGTACCGTTTTCAATATTGTACCATCGGAAAATGTATAAAGTTATGCATAGAATTGAACCAAATATTTTGTGTATGTTTTTGGTCATGGCAAGGAGGTCCTCCTGAATTTGGAGAAATTCCGCCGCAAGGGTCGCTGTAATAGTGATTTTTTGTGCCATTTTCAATATTGTACCTTCGAAAAGTGTATGAAGTTATGCATCGAATTGAACCCAATATTTTTTGTAAGTTCTTGGCTATAGCAAGCATGTCCTTCCTTAATTTGGAAAAAAGTCGCCGGTAGGGGGCGCTGTAATAGCGATTTTTGTGCCATTTGGAATATTGTACCATCGAAAAATGTATGAAGTTATGCATAGAATTGAACCAAACTTTTTGTGTATGTTTTTGACCATGGCAAGAAGGTCCTCCCTGAATGTGGGAACATTCCGCCGGAAGGGGGCGCTGTAATAGCGATTTTTGTGTAATCTTCTTAATTTTTCGTAGTTCTATTGTACACCAGTGGCTCGTGAATCGACTGGAACTTCCCATCCTGATAAGCCGACTATTCGCGACTATTGTGATTTTAATAAATATCATGATCGACATTAACTCGTTTTTAGTCCGATTAATTCACTGAAGCATAAATATAAGATGAAAGTTAAAGTTGATATAGTACTGAAAAATGAAATATTGACATCTGTAACAATATTTTTAAGTATTAAAACATATGAGGTAAAAGAAAGGTTTGGAATTGGCACATCCAACTAGTTTAATAGTTAAAAAGACTACTTCGGAATATTAAATAAATCTCTCATGTAAATATATTGTTATATTGAAACTGTTTGCCGATATCACTATTTGGGCATTTTAAATAATGACATAATTTTCCCCATTTACTGATTTTAACGTGTAATAATTAAATTATTAAAGTTTTCTTTCTTTTTTTCAATATTCATGCGTAAATACAAGTTTTATGAAGTAACTTTCCCCATTTACTGTTTTTAACGCGTGATAATTTAATTATTATTTTAAAGTTTTCTTTCTGTTTTTAATAGTTACGCATGAATAAATTTTTTAAATGAAAGGAAATATTATTTGCGTTGTTTTACCATTTGACAACAATATTAAAAAAAAAAAAAAAAACACTTTCTCAAAAACGAATAAATAAATCTCTAGTGAATTAATGAAGTTTTGAATAAAAATTAAAAAAAAAATTCAAAAAATTAATCAATTAAAAAAAAATATTTGCACACTGAATTCCGCAAGCTTGTCATGTACGTCCTTGTAAAAGATGGGTAAGGCTATTCTCAACTGCTCTGCTCAACAACCTCAAAACGTTTTGACTTATTTACAAATTCATTTTTCAATGGGAAAGATATAAAAAAGCAGACAGTTTATAAATCGAAGATTTATTTTAAGAGATATTTAATGCTGAAGTCGGTCGAAATAGTTTCGTCAGAAACGTTTTATAGGAACAAAAACTATGTAAAATAGTTTAAGGCTGTTCTAAAATCCAAAAGGGCAACTTTCTGACATAAGTTTTAATTCATTTTTGTTTGGAAATGCATGAAACTAGCAAGTTGTTCAGAAACTATGTAATCAAACCGTTTTTCTCCGTTTTTTATATTTATTTATTTTTTTTTTATTTTTTTTTTTATTATTTTTTTTTTTTTGCAAACGCAATAGATCTTACAGGAAATAGTGCTAAATTGGGCGTTTTGAATCGAATTTCCGTGCGAAAGAAGAATAACCACTCAAGAAAGGATGAAAAACGTCTTTGTCACATGATCAAAATCGCTTATAACTCAACAGGTAATTTATTTATAAAAAAAAAAACCCGGAAAATACAGTTCGATTCCAAATTGCTTACATAGTCTTAACAAATATGCTGAAGCAGACAGTTTATAAATTGAAAGGCCTGACTATGTAAGCTATGTTTTGTTGTAGGCGTTTCTGTTAAGCTGCATTTTTCAAAATTTCCGCAATAGATCTATCTCAAAAACTAACGCACGGATTTTCAATTTCAGATTCAGTTAGACGTTGACATAAATTGTTGCTGAATAGGTTTTAGTGTAAATCACCAAACAGGTGTCATATTTAGTCATATTTAGATAGTCATATTTCAAGAACTACTGCACGTACTTTCATATCTTTAGAATTCTCATGATCGGCATAAATTTCCATTTACTTTTCGCACTGTGATAGCGAATTTTGAGCATGCATGAGATAGAAGAAAGTTTTGGGATTGCACATCGGACTAGTTTAGAATAGAGAGATACAACTTAATGAAAACATTCCTAGTTATACAGTTAAAAATTTATCATTATGATTGTTCAGGCTTACTAAATTAAGAATCAAACATGCAACTCAAGTCGTATTGCAAATTCTTAAAGCATAAAATTATTCTTAAAAAATAAGACTAGGTACTTTTTCAGTATAGGGGCCTTGACGAGGTAGAGAAAATGGTAGTTGCGAGAGAAGGAAATTTGGCAACATATTTTCTAGCAACCTATTCACTGTTTCATATAAAAAAGCAATTTTTTAAATATTTTTACAATTTATTTAATATAAAGAAGTCATTAATCCATTTTTATATGCAAACAGAAGTAAATTGTATATAAAAAACAACAACAATATCGATATAAATAAAATGTTTATAGATTATATAAATTCATATATAAACAAGCTTAAAAGTTCACGAAGTGTGTTTCATAGCTCTTTATATCACGTGGCAACAAATCTCAATTTCTGAAACCCACATTACGCCAAGCTTTAAAAAATGCGACAAGGTCTCTATACTGGAAAAGTACCTAAGACTAACTTACTATAAGCAAGAAATTTCAATGATATTTTAAATCTTCATATATTGGCCTGCTCGGATTTATATTAAAGTACTTTGTTTTTAAGGCCTACTTAGGTAGAGCATCCTTCTGTCATATTTTAACTGTGGGGGTTTCGTACCCCAGCTGTACACTGTTTACAGAAGCACACAAGCAAACTCTTTCGTAATACTTATCAGGATTATTATAATTATAATTTCAGTAATTTGTACAAAACTATTAAATAATAGAGTAAGCTGTGTTTTCTGTTTAAAATGTTGTTTAATGTTATAATTAGATGTAATTAAATATAAAATGTTTGCTCTGTGTTAGTATGTATTAAATAGAATACATGGCAAATTCAAAGCTTTATTCATTGAGTGAAAATTACTTTATTATTACAGTAGTAAAAAATACGAATGTAATAAAAATAACTTATGTGTATGAAACATATAATTAATGAATTGAAATTAAAATTTCTTTAGCTGGTATCCTTTAATATAACAGGTATTTAAATCTTAGTCTGATTTTTGATTCATTCGGTAACGACAGCAGCCAGTTTCTAAATCCTATTATGCTTACAGAAAAAACAACAATACAAGCTCCACTTATATTGTACACATCTAAATTTCCATCAAAAAATATAACTTGGAACACCAAGGAAACAATAACATCAGCAGAAGCTCTCATTACGGAAATTACTCCAACAGCTTCGGTTTGTATCGCGAGAGTAAATGTGCAATGTGCCACAAAACCAACTGTTCCAATTAACATCACATAAATCGTATCTAAACCACATTGTGGAGGCACAAATGTGGCTGTAAAATAATTGATGGCGCCATTCTCAAACATGCCAAGAAAGCCAAAATATAGCAATGGTACTGAGAAATGGATATCTTTCATCTTCCTCAAAGCAACTACAAGGATTGAGAGTGTTATAACGCATCCCACTGCAGCTGCCAACCCTCCGAGATAAGTATAATCAAAATTATGTTATCTCTGTTTTTTTATTAATTCTGGCAGCCGTACAGATAATAACACACCACAGCCAGTTATTACTATGCTGAAACTCTGTATTAGACCGCAAGGTTCCTTCAGGTATACACAAGCTAGAATTGTAGTTAATGCTGGTAATGTGGACATTACAATTGCTGCTTCTGCTAAAGGGAGATACCTGTATGCTGTGAGATTCAAATATAAAGCCGTGGCCCCAATAAAACCTCTTATCACAAGAGCTGTTCTTTCTTTTGTAGGTCCTAGAATTTCTCGGACACTGTAAATGGCTATAGGAAGACATCCGGCAAATACCCCAGCGTTTCGTACAAAAGACAAATGTCCAGGATTAATGTAAGAAAGTTTCTTTACAAAGACAGAAGTTAGGGTAAAGAAAACTGATGTAATTATAATGTAAAATAATCCCAAAAACGGTCGACTTTTGGCATTTTTCTCTTTATGCTTGATTTCTCCGTAAGGTTGTGATTCATACTCATCCTTCAGTTTTGAATATTTTTCAGTAGTGTACTTTTCTGAAAGTAATCCTTTGATATAGTTCATCGTAAATTCTAGTTCTGTCCATACATACGTAGAGTTTTCTAAAGAAAATAATTTTATCATTAGTAAATACAAGAAGCTTCAAAAGCAAACCTTAGATAGCATGAGACTTTAGAATACTTTATTCTACAGTCATTACAAAAATTAAGGAAGTTAAATACTTTTTGTTACTACTAACATAATCTGAAAAGTTTAAAATTAAATTTGGGATGTTTAATATACTAAACTTTCAACTTACACGGTGGATTAAATTCGCAAAAACGGTTTTAAAGTAAATTAAAATCGCACATTTTCAATCTATATTAGCAAAACAGTATACTGTAATTTTAATTAATTTTTCAACTACTTTTCAGCAGTGAAATTGCGCTTGAAATTATTGATAACCCACGTGGCTTGGACACTTTTCACTAAGTTGGTTTACGCTTTGTTAGCAATGTGATAATTCACGTCTTTAATATTAAGTATACTGTAAGTTCAAAGATGGATTTTAATTTTTTTTTCATTGATCTTTTTATAGAATTAATTTTTATTTAGTACTAGCTGATCCGCCCGGCTTTGCCCGGGCCCATGTTGAATGACATTTAAATGAACCTCAAATTTCTATGATTTTATAATTTTAAATCCATTTTGTTGATTTTATATTTTTAAATAAAAAAATTGCGAAAAAATATTGAATTATAAAGTATAAGCTATTTAGTATTTTATTTTTTGCATAATTTTATCTTTGGATATTAGATGTAAATCTCCAACTGAGCGAAAAATGTCCGGACCAGGATACGAACCCGGGACCTCCTGCTGAAGCCGCCAGTGCTCTGCCATCTGAGCTATCCTCGGACGATTCTGGTCGAAATTTTTCACCCAGCTAACCTTGATGATTACAGCATCTGGTCTGAAACCTGGTTCAGCTCAACAGAAAAATCTCAGGTAATGGAACTCCAGAAATCGCTGAATACGAAATTACACTAGATTAATTTTAACACAATTATTCTAATTGGTAAACAAATCATATTAGATGTAAATCTCCAACTGGGCGAAAAAGTGCGACCAGAACCGTCCGGGATAGCTCAGATGGCAGAGCACTGGCGGCTTCAGCCAGGAGGTCCCGGGTTCGTATCCTGGTCCGGACATTTTTTCGCCCAGTTGGAGATTTACATCTAATATGATTTGTTTACCAATTAGAATATTGTGTTAAAATTAATCTAGTGTTTATCTTTGGAGTCTATGAGAACCGAAAGCGAGCGAAACCCATAGAAACACTCAGGTTTTTACTGATTTCGTCGAAATTTTCGCACTTTTATTTTTGTAAAAAATACTTCTACTGTCCGAACGTTTCAAAACTTTTGTAGGTGATGTAAATCTGGCCTATTGAGATGCTATAAAAAGATTGTGTTAAAATAAGGACGTTTAGTTACTTTTAGCGTAGAAAAAATATCGTCTCTTTGAGGTGCGAAGGGACCTGAAGCCAGTGTATTTGAAAGGGTTAAAGTACAGTATTTAAAAAAAAAAATGCATCATCGATTAGAAGAAGGTTTCAGCTTTACGAGCATAATTTTGGTTTGTCGGTACCTATAACATTGCGTCGTGGAGGGGCGTTGCAATAAATAGGGAAAACTTTTTTGGAAAAAACGACTCTTTTTGAATTTTTTTTTCAAAGTGTTAACTGCTGACATTTTTCGAATTGATTGTGGCATTTGAGACGTAAGAGTACGATCTTTCGTAATATGTCTCTCAATTTTAACTGTACCGAGCAGTTGGTCAGCTGGAATTAATACAAAACAATAAATAATATAATAATAATAATAATAATAAACAGAAATAAAGTCGAAAACGTTTCTTCGCTAGCTATCGATGGGTAAATGAGTTTGTACTCATGCGCAAGTGCTTTCCTTGACCAGAGATAAATAGATGATTTTTTAATGGGAGTGATTTGCAATTTTTAATTAACAACTCAATTAATTATTAGAATTTTAAAATTCTGAGTCTCAGGGTGCATCATGAGACACTTTGGGCTAGCCTCACAAAAATTTTCAGCCTCGTACGTGCCGTAGATTTTGCCACCCATCGCGAAGAAACAGACAGACACACACACACAGAGCGAAACTTTCTTTTATTATTATAGATATATCGTATTACAAAAATATAATATTTGACAGTGATGCACAAATGCAAAAAAGTTCATCCACTTTTTTTCTTTCTAAGTCATAAGTAAAATCGAGGGCTAAATGTTCCTTTCTTCAACTGTTTCTTGACTTCAAATAGACAAAGTATTTAAAGAACATTTAATTCAGATTGAATGCAAGGATCTTTTAGGTAGATTTCGTATGAAATACTACATATTACATTCTCCCCTATGATTGGAAATTCTGAAAAAAATTTGCAGATTCTACATCGAACCCCTAGAACCCAAAACTACCCACAGTAAAAAACTTCATCTATCTATCTATCTCTCTCTATATATACAGAGTGCAAAGGAAAGTCCCTTTAACTTGAAAATACTTGCGAATGGAGAGAGCTACAGCTATGCAAGTGAGGTAATGGTAGTAAAGCGAAGTAGAAAACGGTAGTAAAGCGACTACGCGCGACCTAATGCAAACGACAGCAGCGCCCCTAGTGGCGAAATTTGGAAGATAGCCATTGCAAATCGAAAACGAAAAGAGATAAAGCAAAATTTCCAATTAGAATGTTTTAGAGCATCAATTAATTAGTACGAAACGACATTTGGTTCACATGGATAAGATAAATCGTTGCCTATATACCCAAAAATGTCCGAAATCGATGATCGACGATTCTACTTTGCATATTCACATTCCTGAAATGTAGCAGTGCACAATTGCAGATTGTGACAATTGTACTGTGCTGTAATGTCTTTAAAAATTTAATTTCCAATGCATTTAAAATTTTAGATTAACCCTTTCAGGGGCAGAAGAATTCTGTTCGTAAACTAATGAAATAATTGACTGACACCAGAATATTCAAACAAATTTCTTTGAAAATAAAAATGCGCTAATTTGCACTTTCATTAAAAATCAAAAGTATATTAAAATATTCTTGGTGCCATTTGTCAGTTTTGGAATTAAAATTAGGTGGATAGACCGTCTACCCACCGCCCTTGAAAGGGTTAAATCTATGTCGTCGTATTAAAGAGGCTTGCAATAGACGTTCCATGCTGATAAATGAACATGTAGAAATACTCTCACGAATACAAACATGTATCGTGAGCAATGGTGAACTTTCGGACATATTGAATATTAACTTTTTATCACTGTGAGACAGTTTATCTTTTTTGTTTTTTGTGTGATGTTATCAAAATGTATTGAGATAAGTACGTATTTACACCATAAATAGTGCGTATTTCTTCATATTTCCTGCTATTCCATTCAAACGTTTACCCAAAAGGAGTGTCCG